>NRSZ01000427.1:0-18960 GCA_002901185.1 Tolypocladium capitatum | reverse complement strand
CCCTGCCCCCCCCCCGCATCAAGTACGAAGTACAGATAGCTGACCATCCGTCCCAGCGCCGCCCTCAAGACGCACCCCGACCGCGTCGCCGCCGACTCCCCCGAGCGCCCAGCCCGAACCCGCAAGTTCCAGCTCGTAAACGACGCCTACTTCACTCTCTCGGACGCCAGGCGCCGGCGCGACTACGACGCCCAGCGGAAGCTCTTCCACGGCAGCAGCAACGGCACCGCCAGAGATCCTTTCGAAGAGGAGCACGAGGACGACGATGCCGGCCGCGCGCACGGCGCATACTCGTGGGCGTGGAACTTCTTCTCCAACCAGTCCGGCACTGGCGGCAACGGCGGCGCCGAGCACCGCCAGCAGACGGAGAACGCGCAGTTCAGCGACGTCTTCGAGGAGATGATGCGCGAGGAGGGCATGGCCCAGGACGACGGCACGAACCGCCCGACGAACAGGTTCTGGAGCCTGCTGGGTGGGCTGAGTGGCGGCGCGCTGGGCTTCATCGTCGCCAACGTGCCGGGCATGGTAGCGGGCGCTGTGGCTGGGAACCGGCTGGGCGCCATCAGGGACGCCAAGGGCAAGAGTGTATACGCCGTGTTCCAGGTATGTCATCGCCCTCTACATCGGTCCAACTGGCCGAGACTGACGTGTGGATAGGAGCTGCCTCAGGACGGCCGGGCGAGGCTGCTAAGTCAGCTGGCGGCGAGAGTCCTCAGCCACGCTGTCGGGGTGTAGCCGATGGCATGGTGTTTGACATAAACCGGGGGGCGTTTGGTGTTGTCTTATTTGTCTTCTTCCCTGGGAGGCTGTGAGTTGGATTGCAGCCTCTACCCATCACGATACCTTCAGGATTTGCTTCTAGTTAGAAACATCGTGGCAGAAACAAGACCACGAAGGCTGTGCGAAAGCCCCGCCCCACATATCCACGGTGAAATACACGCAGCAATGCACCGGAAGCAAGCGAGATTGGTCCAGGAAGACAATCTATTCGGGTCTCGAGGACTAGCTTATGAGAGCCGCTGTGACTAGGCAACCTTGTACAGGCGAAAGCCCCCACGGCCTATCCCGAGTCTCATGTACGCGCCACACACGCGCTCGACCAAGTAGTCAACGGCAGCGCGAGGCCCCCGGGCTTCACGCCAGTACGGTACATGCGCAGATCGACTGAGTGGTCGTACGCAACTCGCCAGACTTCTTCGTTGGTGTCAACATCGTAGTAATAGCGGTTGTGAGATGCCGTGAAGAATGTCACATACATTTTTGACCCCGACGATCCTTGATTGCAAAATCTCATGCCCCAGCGGTGGGGGTATTCATTCCCTTGTATACAGCAAAATCCAGGTCTCTCGCCTGAAGCAAAGGTGTCGCCGTTGTTTATTAACGCAGCAATTTCAAACCGTCAAGCGCCAAACACAGCCTATCTTCGAGGGGGAGGGTTGAAGCCAGGGGGGCCGCCCGGAGGAGCGCCTAGGGGTGGGGGACCACCACCGAAGCCGGTGCCAGGAGGCTGGAAGTTGGCTGGGAAACCGGGAGGAGGCCAGGAGCCAGGGAAGCCTGGGGGAGCTCCTGTAGACAAGTCAGATTCGGAAGCGACTATACGTGGTTGATGAGGTAACGCACCGCCTCGTCCCATGGCTGGAGCTCCTGGGAAGGCAGGGAAGCCTGGGGGAGGGACAGCACCGCCAACACCAGCAGCAGGCCCCTGCGTATCGTCAGTCTCAGATTCTGTGCTGGGAGAGAGATTTTGGAGTCTAACCGCCAAAGAAGGAGGCGGAGCTCCTCGTCCAGCGGGCTTGGCAACACCAGGACCAGCGCTGAGAGTCGAAGGAATGCCACCAGGGGCAGTCCTTCCGAGTCTGGCGCTGGGTTCGGCAGGAGGAGGCGACTCGACGGAGACAGAGATGATCTGAGCGCCGCGGACGATTGCCAGGCCCAGAGTTCGCTTTTCTTCGGTCTCGACGGTTTGGGTGGCGGGGGCAGCCCCGGGTGCGGCGTGCTTGGCGTGCTTGCGCTTGACGCGTCGAAACTCCTCGGTGTCGGCAAGAACCAGGTTCATGTGCTGCGAGGAACGTTAGCTGCGGCGCAGAGTGCAGAGGAAGACTAGACTGTTGGGCAAGAAATACCTTGTCAAAGGCGAGCATTTGCCCGGTCATTTGGCGGCCGTCATTGAGGATGACGCGCATACGCCAGTTGATCTGGGACGGAAAAGTTAGTCAACACTCGAGGGGGTTCGGCGAGTGCTTCGTCGTTCGACACGACACGCATCGAATAAAGGGCGCGTACGTAACCGATCTGGATAGACACAGTAGTCGTTAGCAGTTGTTCTGGAGCTAGGAAGGAGGGAGGGCAGGAGGAGTCATACCATCTTCCCCTGCTTGTTCGACATCCTTGCTGATGCTCGGCGAGCTTGCCAAATGCGAGATTCGCAAGGTTGAAGGGATGTTTGAGGGTTGTTCGCGGAGCTTCTGCGCGATTGTGATGACCGTGGAAGCTCTGATGCCACTCCAAAGCGCCAAATTTTGCGGAGCCTGATGTAAAAGGCTGAAAAGAGGTAACAAGGTACTTCGTACTTCGTGCAAGGAGGTTGTCCATGCCAGCGCTAGTCCGCATATGGCCACCGCCACCCCACTTTTCGCTTGAGGGCAGCCAAACCCTCGAATTTTCAAAGCGCCTCACAGAATTCTGGCCCGCTCAACCGCATCTTCGACAACTTCGACACATCAACCGCCCCGTCGACCAACACCGCAGCAATGGCGTCCGAGAAGACAAGCAACCCCATGCGGGAGCTCAAAATCCAGAAGCTCGTTTTGAACATCTCTGTTGGTGAATCTGGTGACAGACTCACCCGTGCCGCCAAGGTGCTCGAGCAGCTGTCTGGTCAGACTCCTGTCTACAGTGCGTTGTGCCCGTTCAAGAATTGCTGCACGACGCTCATCTAACCCGCCGCTCAGGCAAGGCCCGATACACCGTCCGTACCTTCGGCATCCGACGTAACGAAAAGATCGCTGTCCACGTCACCGTCCGAGGCCCCAAGGTAAAATTTCCCTGCGCCGCAAGAGCAAATAGATCAATCGATGGACGCTCTAACAACGTGGCAGGCTGAAGAGATTCTGGAGCGTGGCCTCAAGGTCAAGGAGTATGAGCTCCGCAAGCGCAACTTCTCCGAGACTGGTAACTTCGGTTTCGGTATCAGCGAGCACATCGATCTCGGCATCAAGTACGACCCCTCGATCGGTATCTACGGCATGGACTTCTACTGCTGCATGACCCGTCCCGGCGAGCGTGTTACTCGACGACGACGTATGAAGAGCACCATCGGTTCCAGCCACCGCATCAAGCGCGACGAGACCGTCAGGTGGTTCAAGCAGCGCTTCGATGGCATTGTCCGATAAACGGCTTTGGGGGTTTGTCTTCACCGATGGTCACGGCGAACATTTTTGGGAAAATAGGATCACGCTGTCATGTAGTCTGTTGCCCTTGCATGAGCTCGACCAGCAAATGAGTCGAGCTACGGCCTCAGAGACCGACCGGCATCCCCGCCGGCTTCCTTATATTTGCCCCTTAATGTGAACTTGGCAGTGGATACTTTTCCTTTTGCTCGTATGGCTTGAGTGGCCGACATCGTAAACGGGGCGGAGCATATCGACTGGGGGTTGATGCAGTCGCCCTGGGCACTTTGTCGATGTTTACGACAACCCCAATGCGGTAATATGCAGTACCCTGTGGGACTGGTGGCTTGCCAAAGCCATCATCTCTGAGGTTGAGAGGGCAATTTGACCATGATGCTTAGTGATGCCGGGCAAAGTCGGGAGATCAGTTGTCACGACAAGGCTTACGCACGAGGCGATATTGCATGGAAGCAATGCTGTCACATGAAGCCATGATGGTATATTAACGTGAAGGATCCTCGGTCGTGAACCTTCTTGACCCGTGACAGTTGCTTGCCTGCCAGCTTCGCCTTCAACATTATCTTATACTCTCAGTCGCAATACACTACGCTTGATCACAATTATTTGCAATCCACGCAAAGTCCATTCTCCTGTTGGGCTCTGCTTACTTTTCAAAGACGAAACGATCACCATTGAAGCCCGAACGCGCAACCAAGTCTCTTAGCCTTTCTCTGCATTCAAGTCGCAATCATGGGCTCGACCGAATCGAAGCAAGTGGAATCTCGCCTGCAACAGGCAACCCTCGCAAACGTCAAATTCCCAGCCAAATTCAGCTTCTGGTACAACAGCAAGGTGCACATTGGGCTCGTGCTTGGCTAGGATATGTCAAGTCCATCCCAGATCATTTCCTTGCCCGGCGGATGATACGGCGAGCTCATACTCTACAATGGACCGACCATCGACGCAGAACCCATAGGCGTGATACGAATCGGCAGCAAGATGGGCTGGCACGACTGTGTCGAGCTGGCAGCACAACCGGGGCAGCCGCTGATTCGAGAGGAGCTGCGGTGTCACCGCAACGGCTGGTCATTGGCATATACATTCGCCATGTCTCTCGCCCAGGGCTCACTACCCGAGAGATTCGAGTGGCGTAGCAGCAGCAGCGACGAGGTGAAGTCGTTGGGCGAAGGGTTGGGCGGCTGGAAGCTCGTGCGCCTGGGCAACGAAGACGAGATTGTCGCAGCGGCAAGTGAAGCCAAGCTCACGAAGTGCCTGACCAAAGCGGGAGCGTTCCAGTTTGTGGGCAGAGGAGCGTCGGGCGAGTTTGGAGAGGCCTGGGCGGTTATGGCTGTGGCCTCGTTTGTGAGGTTGTGGCAGAGGAGGATGCAGGCGGCAATCAGCGCGTCATCGGTGGCTTGATGCGATGCAGAAGGAGCGTTGCTGATAGCGAGATCCGAATGCCCTTGCTTCTTGTGTGTGCCCTCAGCTGTTCCGTATGCGTGCGCGGTCGAATCTATCGGGGTGGTCCTCGTAACTGTGGACTGTTGCTTGATGCCTTGGTTTGGTGATCCGTTGCTACGGCGGTTGTTGCCACGGCGGTTGTTAGCGCACGCTCCAGGGCGGAGTGCGCCGGCCTGGCCCTGAAGCAAAATTGCCCAGGCCCCGGAATTGGTGCTAGAGGCAAAACCGCGCAACGGGCGCTGATTGGGCGGGCTGGACCCAGGCCAGCTCCACCCTCTCCCTCACAGACTCGCTCCCGACTTGTCCTCCCGAAAAACTCCATTTGCTCTCCCGCAAAGGCAGCACCGCAACCCAATCTCCCCTCCCCCCAATTGCACGTTGCTGCAATTGCTCCTCTTCCCATCTCGACCTCCATACACCTCCCTTGATATGTTCCGGAACGCTCTCCGACAGTCCACGCGCGCCGTGGGCGCCGTCTCTGCTGCCGGCAGGGTCGCCGCGGTGAGTCTCCCCGGCAGCCCCGAGCCGACCGGCAATGCCATCGACAGCCGCCCCGATCCATCAGGAAAACGCCTGCGGAGCTCAATTGGATCGCTGGACGGCGTCTACGCGTCGCTCGATCGTCTTTTTGGAGCTGTTCCAGCGCTACGCGGCCAGAGGGTCATTCTGTCGAGCTTCGGCTAACTTGTTTTTCCCCAGGTCCGAAATGCCGCACCCGCCGCCCTCAACATCCAGGCTCGATCCTACGCCGGCGACGCCAAGGCCACGCCGACTGAGGTTTCCTCCATTCTCGAGCAGCGAATTCGCGGTGTCCAGGAGGAGTCCGGTCTCGCTGAGACTGGCCGTGTCCTTTCCGTCGGGTATGTGGAGCTCTGGCGACGAACGACGCGACCCCGACGTGGCCGTCAGCACCCCTTTCGACTCGCACCACAACGCAACAACCTGAGGCGATCTTTAGAGTGGAGCAAAATGCTGACTTTGAGATTGCAGTGATGGTATCGCCCGTGTTCACGGCCTGACCAATGTCCAGGCTGAGGAGCTTGTCGAGTATGTCATGCGCATCTCCAGTTAACCCGCAAACCAGACCCTAACCCAGGTGTTCCAGGTTCGCCTCTGGCGTCAAGGGCATGTGCATGAACCTCGAGGCCGGCCAGGTCGGTGTCGTGCTGTTCGGTTCCGATCGTCTGGTCTCGGAGGGCCAGACCGTCAAGCGTACCGGCGAAATTGTGAGTTGAGGATGCGATGCTTCACGTTCGGCTGTCACGGGAGTTATTGGCTAACACGTACCCAAGGTCGATGTACCCGTCGGCCCTGAGATGCTTGGCCGTGTTGTCGATGCTCTGGGTAACCCCATCGACGGCAAGGGTCCTATCAACACCAAGGAGAAGCGCCGTGCCCAGCTCAAGGCTCCCGGCATTTTACCCCGCAAGTCTGTCAACGAGCCGGTGCAGACCGGCTTCAAGTCCGTCGACGCCATGGTTCCCATTGGCCGTGGCCAGCGTGAGCTGATCATTGGCGACCGTCAAACTGGCAAGACTGCTGTCGGCCTCGACACCATCCTAAACCAGAAGCGATGGAACAACGGCACTGACGAGACCAAGAAGCTCTACTGCGTCTACGTTGCCGTCGGCCAGAAGCGCTCCACCGTTGCCCAGCTCGTCAAGACCCTTGAGGAGAATGACGCCATGAAGTACTCCATTGTCGTCGCCGCCACTGCCTCCGAAGCGGCTCCTCTTCAGTACATCGCTCCCTTCACCGGCGCCTCCATCGGCGAGTGGTTCCGTGACAACGGCCGCCACTCCCTGGTCATCTACGACGATCTGTCCAAGCAGGCCGTTGCCTACCGTCAGATGTCCCTGCTGCTCCGTCGTCCTCCCGGCCGTGAGGCTTACCCCGGCGACGTCTTCTACCTGCACTCGCGTCTGTTGGAGCGTGCCGCCAAGCTCAGCGACAAGCACGGTGGTGGTTCCATGACTGCCCTGCCCATTATCGAGACCCAGGGTGGTGATGTGTCCGCCTATATTCCCACCAACGTCATTTCCATTACCGACGGCCAGATCTTCCTGGAGTCCGAGCTGTTCTACAAGGGTATCCGACCTGCCATCAACGTCGGTCTGTCCGTCTCTCGCGTCGGTTCTGCCGCTCAGCTCAAGGCCATGAAGCAAGTCGCCGGTTCCCTGAAGCTGTTCTTGGCCCAGTACCGTGAAGTCGCTGCCTTCGCTCAGTTCGGTTCTGATCTCGATGCCGCCACCAAGCAGACCCTGGCCCGTGGTGAGCGCGTAAGTTTTACCCGGCCCTCCAACTTTTTGCGACCGAGCCGCTAATCACTACTCCCACAGTTGACCGAGCTCCTCAAGCAGAAGCAGTACTCCCCCATGGCCGTCAACGAAATGGTTCCCCTCATCTTCGCTGGTGTCAACGGCTACCTGGACACGGTCCCCGTCAACAAGGTCCTGCAGTGGGAGTCCGACTACCTTGCCCACCTCAAGGCCAACGAGTCGGACCTGCTGGCCACCATCGAGAAGGAGGGTGCCATCAGCAAGGACCTCGAGGCCCGCCTGAAGGACGTTACCCAGTCTTTCATCAAGAGCTTCCTGGGCTAAAGCATTTAATCACACGTCTCCTCGAGCGACTTAGAGAAAGGGCTGTTGGGGAGGATGCTGTCTATACCGAAATTTTAGTTGTTCTTCTCTCTAGATGCGGAGGGAATAGCCAAGGGCTGTGCACCTGATGGAGCGATGGGTGACGCTGGGAGATTCGCCAATCGTACCACCACATGTAAAAATAGAGCTCATTACTCAATGAACGCCCTCCATTTCTTTTGTTCTATAAAGCATATTGATCCTACTCTGGCGCAAGTGAATTGGGTGTTCTGGTGGTCCTTGTCGCGGCTGCAACGTGGTTTCTGGCAGCCTCTGCTCAGGTGACATCATGAACATGCGACGACTGGACTCTGGATTGGGCCATGCAAACTTCCGCCTTTGCACTTGCACCTCGCTTGATCTTCCGACACCAGCGTGTTTTTCAGATAGACAGACGCTTGAGCTTATGATTCACCCTGAAGCATTTAAGCGTACGATTGGCGTTCATAGCTAGCTTCTCTCGCGATGACCACAAACGACCAAGGGCCTCAAATGTCTGCAGCAACGAGGGGCGTCCTGGGAAGGGTGCGGCAAATGATCCCGCCAATGCTGGAAAAATTCCACAAGGGTTCGTTCAGCCCGCAGGCTCCTACGTTTGCGATGGAAGACTGACTTGGGCAGGGCAACTGGGGCGTATTGCGGTGATCGGAGGCAGCGAGGACTACACTGGGGCGCCGTACTTCTCGGCCATGGCCAGCGCGAGGCTCGGTTGCGACATGGTGGGTGACGATGGTGCCGCAACGGGTTCGCGACGGCTGACGGCTCATATTGCAGTCTCATGTCATCTGTACTCCCGGAGCCGGCGCTGTCATCAAGACCTACTCGCCAAACCTGATGGTCCATCCGCTCCTGCGCCAGTCCTCTCCATCCAAGACGGACGCGAACGGGCATGACGCAGATCCGGAGCACATCGCAGCCACGATCATCGAGATGCTCCCACGACTGCACGCCCTAGTCGTTGGGCCTGGGCTAGGCCGGGACCCCCTCATGCAGGCAACCGTATCCCGAGTTATCCGCGCCACACGTGAGAAGAAGATGCCTGTCGTCATCGACGCCGACGCTCTGCAGCTCGTGCAGAAGGATCCGGACCTGGTGAAGGGATACAAGGGTGCGATCCTCACGCCCAACGTGGTTGAATTCGGACGGCTGTGGGACGCACTGGGGCTCGATGACCCGCGCAACGAGAGCGAGACGGGAAAGGTAGAGACACTGGCGAGAGCGTTGGATGGCGTCACCATCATACAGAAGGGTGGCAAGGACTTCATCTCGGATGGACGTACGACCTTGACCGACGACCTGGAAGGAGGCAGGAAGAGGAGCGGTGGCCAAGGTGATACCTTGACTGGAGCCGTGGCAACGTTCCTAGGCTGGAGGAAGGCATATCTGGACCGGATCTGGGACGTTGGAGATGATCCGCTGTCCGAGGACGAGATGATGGGCCTTGCGGCTTTCGGAGGGAGTGCAATCACAAGGGTAAGTGAACTTGTATGCCCTGCCTGTGTCTCTGTCGTACGAAGCCGGGAACCCCGTGGGGTGTGAAATGGCCACGGCTGGAAACTAACAGTGAACAGGAGTGTTCTCGGTTGGCGTTCCTCAAGAAAGGTCGGAGTCTGCAGGCCAGCGACTTGACGGACGAGTTGCACAACGCATTCATGAGCCTCTTTGGGAAAGACGACGGCGACCCCAACGTTTTCAAGCTGTAGTGCAGAATTTGTTTCAAGGCAGCCAAGGCTTCAGTCACGCGGAGAGCGGCATCTCTAGTTCGTCTAGACTGGTCTGTAGTTGCTTCACCCGTTGCGGTTTGCAGATTGTCGGAGAAGGGATGTACGCTTATACTCACCGCAATGCTCTCAATGTGCCCCTTGAGCTTCGCGTGCGTGTTTCTCAACACCACTCACAGTGGGTTTCTCTCACCGAATCTATCTCTTCGTCACGTCTCTACTTGGCCAGGTTGACGCTCAACGTCAGTGGAGGGGTTGTCGCTTGCAGGAAACTATCGACGGGAGTTTCTCGATCCGTCGTCAGCCTCAAGCCACCTCAGACAACTGCTGCAGAGCCTCAACCCCCTTACCGGGAGCCTTGCATCGGACTAATTTGACCACGAGCCGCCTTCACCACTAAGACAACGCTCAGTCCACAGCCTGGCCCGCAAGCGATCGACCCGGGCACCTGCATATCCAACCTGCGTCTAGGTCCCGCATGTCTAACCTGCACGCGCCACTATGAATCAATGGCTCACGGCCTCGCACAGCAGAAATCGCAAACGAAAGACCTGGATTTGGCTGGCAGACGCGGGTCGTCCTGCGGGCTGCCGTCGACGAGAGACATGGGTGGGTGAGCGACGTTTGTTCGACTAAGAAAGGAAACGTTGAGACTGTGACGATCCGTCTTCGTCGTGCTTGGAGCATCGTATTCCTGCCTGCTTGCGAGTGGCGAGGAAGTGTTTGAGATGATATCGGAGCTAATGCTGTGGACGCGGGAGAGAACAGAGGCAGATGGGTCAGTCCTTCCAAGCAGGGAGGACAATCTTTGGGTAGAACATATTGTCTCCGGAAACTTGCACCTTGCCACCCTGCTTGTTTCTTTTGGCCTCCCATGCTCCCCTTCAGGGCACCGCAGAACCAGTGCTGTGGATCGTGGCGTGGGAGATGTGCCTAAGGGTAGTATATCGACCTCCCCCTCGCGTCAAGCTGACCTGCCAGATGGCCATCAGAAGGGGGTGGAAGCCACCACGTTTGGGATAGATCAAGTGACGATGACGGTACGACGCAACCCAGCGTCTATGTGGGCAAAAAGAGAGCAATGCTCCTCAATCTGGAGTCAGAGAAGCTCAACCTCACGACCGTAAGCCTTGGCCAGTTTCTCCCAGGCCAAGGCGGCCTTTGGGTACCTGAGAAAACCGATGCAGCCGTTTCAGCAGAAGTAATCAACCTTCAGGGAGTTGTTGGGGTCGGTGCAATTTACAAATGTAGGATCGAGGAGCCAAGGCTGCAGGCTTGACACAGGTACTCGTAATGGAGCGATCGGCATGGTCTGGTGGCAGCGATGGCAAGAGTGAACCCATATTATCGGGTCGACCAAGGACGCAAGGACACCCCAGACAAGGACCACGCGCAAGAGTGTGCTTCTCTGTTGCCAGCCTTGAATGGACGGTTGGCCTGAGACAGACGACCCGCCGCTTATCGTGAAAAGCCACCAGGGCGATATTGGTCCGTCTGCTCGAGGTTCGACGCACGCGATATCTGACTGACCAGTGAGCCTTCGCATGCCCCAGGAGGAGTCGAGCGCAAACGGAGCACCGACAGCAACGGGGAAATGGCGTCTTCCCGCACGTCCGTTGGCCCCAGTTCCACTGTCCATGTAGGCATCTCGCCATGGCCAGGAATGGTGCCCTCATGCGAAGCCAATAGTTGCCCCTCCCCAGAAGAAAAAGCTCTCAAGCGCCTAGAACGGGTTGTGGGGCATGCGCACGGCTGGAGCAGCGGACAAAAAAAGAACCCAAAGAAGCAATCCGGCCTCCACAAGGGGACGAGACAGGCAGCACCACAGCTCGCCACAAGACGCAACAAGAAGGGCAGATCCCCCCGGGAACCAGACGCTGGGTAAGCACAACATCGGGCCCAAGATGCTGAGACAGCAGAGGGCTAGGAACTTGATGCAATCAAACTCTAGATTGCGCTGTTTCTGCCGCAAGACTCAAGAGGGAGCATCTGTCAAGAACTCGCATTCGCCTCCGCGCCTGAGCGGCGGAACCGAGAGCCGGCGCTCCGTACTTGGTAGGGCGAATCAATCCGACTGCGATGCTTTGGCTGTAGAGGGCCGTGCGCGGCAACAGCTTGTTGTGACACGCGAGCCCGGACGGGGAGCCAGCGCAGTGGAGATGGCCAACTCGCCCAGCGACCTGCGGCCACCGTGTTGCTGTAGGGAGCCCTGTGGACGGACAGTCGACAGCGGCAGCAGTCCATGGCGCTCCCGTCGTCCGCTGAGGTCTGGCTCCGTGGGAAGAGCGGCGAGGGCTGAGGCGGGTGAGGCTTTCTCGGCAACTGCAAACCCCGGCAGTCGGGAATCCGCGTGCCTGGTTGCTGGGCACGTACAAGTACCGTGGACCGACCAGGCCCAGCCTGAAAATTAAGCCCGCAGGCCTGCCGAAGCGCACTGCAAGCAACGTCGCCTTGGACAGTCTTTCCAGGGCGAGACCCGAGTGACAGCTCGCGCACAGCGAGTGCTTGCTTTTTCCGCGCCCAACTGGCCTCCGCCCCACCAGGAAAGCTCGCGTCATTGATCACTTTCTGGGCAAACGTTGGCAGCACAAGCCAGGCGGTCCGTCCTCGCCGGCGAGGCCTGCGCACCCTGCCTTGTCTATTGTGTCACCCCTCCGGCGTCGAGCTGTCCGGCGACGCTGTTGCTCGTCCGGTGCCAGGGAGGCGACGTGGCCATTCGAGGCGTGCTCAACGTCGCTAGTTGTGCCGAGTGTCTCGCAGGCGACACGCTTGTCTGGGATGTGCTTGTCGCGGAACACCAGGCCAGACGCCCTGGGTTTCGCGGCACGGCGAAGGAGCCGAAAACCAAGCATTACGAGTAGGTTTCAGGCCGCGCGCGTTGCTCGCCGCCGCTGCACGCCGTCGACCGCGCCGTCGACGCACCGACGCAGAAGAGCCAGTCCTACAGCATGTACGGATCTGGACTTGCCGAGCGCAAGACAGGGTGAAGCAGATGTGTCGACGACCGCATCTCGGATTGGCATGCGGATTGGCATGCGGATTGGTATGCTGGTAGACCTCGCCATTCGTGAGGAATCCGTGTGTCGCCGCTAGCAAAGAGACGCATAAGGTTCCCGAAAGAGCAAGCCACCGCCCGCCACGCTTTGATGTCCTCGCCAAGTTGTCGCCAGGTACGAGGTACTCCGAACGCCAGAAGCCAGAACCGTTCTTTGGCTGTGCTCGAACGTGAATTGCGCACCTCCCCCTGTGGAATTGCTGAAATACACCAGGATCATGGCTACGCCACCCCGGTAGACGAGAAGCGCGGTGCAACCGTTCGTCGCCAGACGTGGGGGCGAGATGAAGCTTTACTGGCATGGCCAGCCGGCGGCTGTTTATATGCAGAGCAACCGTCTTTTAGCTCATGATGGCTGGCATGGAGAGGCACCGACTGAGGTATGGACGCGCTCGAGGGGTGTGTACCGCCTCGGCAAAGCAGCCTCAGCACCGGTGCGGTGGCCTGAACTGGCAGCTCGAAGCAGCAAAAGCGGCAGAGCTGTCCTTGTGGAGTCGGCCGAGCGAGGGCAAACTGTGGAGTCGTGGCCGATGGGATGGCTTTCCGCGTCACTGTCTCCGCCTCCGCGGCCGCCCCTCAATATTGCGTTGCCGTCCGAGAGCCCGGCGATCCCTGTCGTCCCGCCGTCCGTGTGGTTGCGAGGGTGCCAGGTGGGTGGGCAGACGGTTTTCTTGTTTCTGGCTGGTGCGCGTTACCTTGTTCTAATAATACGCGACGGCTCGACTGAATGTGCGGGCTCGCCGTGGCCCGTGGCTTGCTCGCTGACTCGCCTTCTCCCAGGTCGTCTCGGGCCGACGACCCTTGAGGGGGAGCACTTGCTTCTGCTCGCGGGCGTGCGGGTGTCCGTGTCTTGTCGAGTCTCTTAAAAGACTCCCTCGACCCCGGACGCTGTTGGCGAGGGATGTGTTCCCGGGAAGCACGTTTTGAACCTACAACGTCGCTACAACGTCGCGGCTGCCCAATTCGTCCCGTGGTTCCTGTCACGCCCTCGCTCCCGAGTGTTCCTGCCGCATAGGGCATCTGCAACCGTCACTTACACCAAGCACGCCGCGCCTGCCATCTGATATCTGTCGCCTCCACCGCCACCGCCCACGTCGCCTCGTCCTCCCTCGACAACACACACGCCTTGACCCGACCTCCGCACTTCACTGCTGGCCTTGCTGTGCCTCAGCCTGCAGCCAACGTCAAACCCTCGCCACATTCGCTGTCCCCTGGGGCACACGACGTCGACCTCGTCTCGGGCAGCACAGCGTCCATCACACGACGCACGACAACGCTGCACTGCATGGTGCGGGCTCTTACGTACGCTTGTTTGCACCACGCTCGCTTCTGACGACATGCACGTCCTGTCCACGAACGCGTCCCTGGTCCTGTTCAGCTGATACCGTCGGCCAATCCCGTTGGAGAAGCGCCTGTCGCCGTGCTGGTAGCCAGCTGTCGACTTCAACCCTCCAGCCGTGATTCACCCTGGGGCCTGAGCTCCTCCACTCTCTCTCACTCCTCGTTGCCGGCCACGCACTTTCATATACCTTTCGTTTTACCCCCTTCGCCAACCGCGCACAAAACTCACATTTCCAACGCTCTTTACGCAACCATCGTCTTCCCATCTCCTCGCACTCGTGCCCACCGCAGCCATGGCCAACGGCTTGGACCGTCTTGAGCGGCTCTTCGCCTGCAAACGCAAGGCTTCACCGGCTTGCAGTGAGCAGGCAAGCCCCGTGGTGCAGCCATCGGTGCCTCAGTTCCCGTCGCCATCCTTCATCCGCCCCAAGGCGACTCGAATGGCTGCTCGGGAGGAAGTGCGCCTCAGGCAGGCTTCTGGACGTTCTCCGTCTGTGCCGGACATTTTGCCCACGCAGCGCATGCCTCAGGCTCATGCATACAACACGGGCTCAACTGACAGCTCTTGTCAACTAAAACACAAGCTCTCGCGATCGCCCTCGTTCAGCCACCGACATGCTGAGAACATTGTCGCGGGCCTCCGCGAGTTCCAGTTTCCCAAGCCACCAAGTCGCAACGGTGACATCTCCCCGATGTCGCTGACGTTAAACGCAGAGTCTTCTGACGTCCCTCGACTGTCGAGCCCTCGGTGCCGCTCACCGCTCCATGTGGTCATCCCGCCTACTAGACTGGATACGCCTCCTTCCTCGGACCCAGAAGACAACGTCTTGTTCCCGTCAGGCCTGCGATATAAGGCGCTCCCGGACATTCCCTACCGCCGAGGCCCTCCTACTCCAGAATACTCTCCTGGGAGTGGCCCTGTGTCGGATTCACAGCTCAGAGGTCCAAAGTCGATCGACTTCATTGACAAGGTGGCAATCGGGTGTCTTCAGAATGAACTGGGCGACTCCTTCGATCAATTATCCCTCGAGAGATCGTACAGCCAATCCAGTCTCGCGCCATCCGCCCAGCTCTCTTTCTGCAGCTCGACACTGCGGGAGCCTGACTTCAATGAATTCCTCAATCTCAGCGATGATGATATTGCCGAATCCACACCTGAGGGCCTGGTGTTGGCCCCACCGGAAGACCCCGAACTCGCATTGCCCCCGATGGACCTGTCGATTTCATCTTCGCAGCCTCTCACGTCTTCGCTGTTGACCTTGGCACCACCGCGTACGAGTCGTCCTGCTGCAGTTGCTGCCTTTGAGGCGGCCAGAATCGCTAGACGCTACGATTTCGACCTCGTCTACGTTGTCAATCTGTGGCCCGACAACCCAAGACCCCAAACCTCTGGTTCGAGACTTGAGCATCCTGGTTGTGGAGACTTGAACATGTCTCAAAAGCCCATGATGGGCCGCTTGCTGGCTGCTCATGGCCTGCATCATGTTCCCTCGCCTCTCCAGATATCCTCTCTTGTGCACACGGCGATCTTGCGCTCTGACGGCTGGATCGAATACCGCAATCAGGGGGCGCAATGCCACGACCTGGCACGCGGCTACGCATGCGCATTCTACACCGGCCAATACACCAGAGGTGGTTCCTCTGGCGCCCAAAGCCCCGTTTCGGGCGTCCGTTTGTCGGAGAGGATTGACCGAGGCATCGTCTTCGCAGCGTATCGCAAGCCCAGAGTCGGTGAAGACAAGCTCGGACGCACTTTCAACGAAGAGGAGCTCGGAGAGATGCACAGAGAAGCCGAAGCTTTGGTGGAGATGCTTATCGACATTCATGTGGCGAACCGGCTGCGCCAAGCTCCCGCACTGAGCTCTGCTCCCGACGAAACTGGGCCTATGCCATTTCAACAACTGGAAACCTCTTGAAGGTCGACGACCGTCTACAAGTTCAAGATGCCATTTTGTTGACCCTGATATGATACGATCTGTGATGACACACCATGTTTCCTCTTCTAGCACTCGATTTTTTCTGTTGCATTACACGAGTGTGGCAGTGCATCATATCACGTCTGGCCTTTTTCATTGACAAAATTCGGAAGATACCTTTTGAGGGCAACCTATCTCGAAGGGATGATGAACATGATTATGAGTGGCGTTACGACTTGCTTTAGCTAATTCTGCCATCCCCGGATCCTGGGCACTCATCCGTTGCAAGACGGCTAGAGTTGCACCATGCTCTCGCTTTCAACGCGACGAGGTGGCAGGACTGGGAAGTTGGCGTGGTGTTTGGTGACGAAGTGGCGGATATGGGTAAATCCTTGTCACGGATGAATGCAGGATGCAAGATGCAAGAAACAGGATGCATTGTGCAGTGCATACCTGGTATGTGACAGCAGCGTGCACCGACCGCGTATGCGAAGCTAGGTACGATGTACATAGCATGAGCCTTAGCGAAGGCCAAATACACCGTCAACAATTCTGGACCGCCTACGCTTGTCGTGACTGGACTCTTGTTTCACTCCGTCGCCCATGTATTGTTTTATCGCCTGATATTACCTACGTTGGTGTATCTCGAATATGGGTTTTTTCCGATTCGGTCAGGGGTAAGTAATTACTCTGTCATTGTGCGTGCGACAGGGCGTGTCTTGGGGCATCCTCCGGCCAGCGCCGGAGCGAGACGAACAGTTGACGTACGTGGTAGTGGTTTTTTAAGTTCATAGCTTAGTGACTTGAACACGTGGTCTACTCGTAGCAAAGTCAAATGTTGCCCATCATGCGACAGCAAGAATTACTTGCAGAATTTTTTCCCTTTTTCTTTCTTCACCATAACAATATCAAATCGCAGAAATCGTCTGCGCTCCGAAATTTGCCAAGGTCATTCCTCCGTCCCCACCCCCTGTCATGACCTAAACCAATCACCTACTTTAGAAACATCCCTGTCGATCTTGTCTAATGGTCGCAAGTCTCCAAGCGATTTATGCACCGGCCACGATACAGAATTTTCGTCAAGTATACGAAGTACCACCATCATCACATTTCACCATCATCACATTTGAGGTCTTTGTGCACACCACGGTGATTCAGTCAAAAATGGCCTCGCAGTACGATACCTACCAAACATCCTTGACAGGCCGCTATTGCAGCCCGGAAATGTCTAGGCTATTTAGCCAGCGATCTCGGCATTCGACCTGGCGCAAGTTATGGCTCGGCCTCGCTGAGAGCGAGAGCGAACTCGGAATTGATACCATCACGCCTGAGGCACTAGAACAGATGAAGGCCCACCTTGAGGTCACGGATGAGGACTTTGAGATTGCTCGTGTCGAAGAGAAGCGTCGCAGACATGTAGGAAGACAATTTCGCGTTCTCACGAAGGGGATTCATTGCTGATGAGCCATTTTGTAGGATGTCATGGCGGTAAGCCTTTCGCCATTTTGCCCACGGTCGCTGTGTCAGCTCCTCCTCCTTGCTCTGGCTAATTCTAGAGCAGCACGTTCACGCGTTCGGCGTTGCTGCCCCGGCCGCGGCCGGCGTGGTGCACTATGGCGCGACAAGCTGTTTCGTCACTGACAATGCCGAACTGATTCTCATCCGGGATGCCCTAGATCTGTTGACCAAGAAGCTAGCCAAGGTTATCTCCAACCTTTCCTCTTTTGCACTCAAGTGGAAGGGTGAGTCTTCACAAAACGTCCACCTCTACCATCTCTACATCTCTACGACCGTGTAGCACAGACCGGCTCCTGTTAACTGTTATCCAGCCGAACCCACTCTCGCATACACGCACCTTCAGGCAGCTCAGCTGATCACGGTCGGAAAGCGAGCGGCCCAGTGGGCGCAAGATCTCATGCTTGACCTCCACAGTATCGAGCAAGTCCGCAGTGAACTCAAGTTCCGTGGCGCCCAAGGCACAACCGGTACACAGGCCTCCTTCCTAGAAATCTTCCAGGGAGACTCTGCAAAGTGTGACAAGCTGAATGAGCTCCTCTGCGACAAGTTCGGGTTCCCGGCCTGCTATGATGTGTCCACCCAGACCTACACGCGCAAGGTTGACCTGATCATCGCCAACGCCGTCGCGGGTCTTGGTTCTTCGGCGCAGAAGATTACGGGGGACATCCGCCATCTTGCGCACTGGAAGGAAATCGAAGAGCCTTTTGAGTCTTCTCAGATTGGATCTTCTGCTATGGTCAGTGTGCTCCACGAAACCGCCGCCCTACCATCTACATCACAACTTCAACACCACAACTTCCACATATCGACTTCCACCTCACACCTTCTACTTCTGCACTTCCACCTCAACAATGCTAACGTCTAGATTCTCATAGGCATACAAGCGCAATCCAGCAAGTTTCTCCTTTATTTCCTGTTTGTCTAGTTATTCTGACTCTTGTAGATGCGCTCCGAGAGAGTCTACAGTTTGGCGCGCGAGTTATTATCCAAGCCGGCCACTTTCGCCAATACTCACGCAGACCAATGGGTAAGTGGCATGACCTCATATAGACTAGTGACTTAGACTATAAAGCTAACCCGGTTTCAAGTGTGAGCGAACTCTTGATGACAGCGCTGTTCGCAGTAAGTAATAGTCGTGCTCATGCGATTCTCCTCCTTTGGGGTATAAAAGTCTAACGACAAGACCAGGAATCGACCTACCTGAGATGATGCTTCTCGCAGACGCTATATGCATAGGCCTTGTGAGATAGACCGTCGAGATGTTTCCGCGAACCCTGCTAATATAACCCGTCCGCCCGCTAGGATAATGTGTCCAGCGGCCTGGTCGTCTATCCCAAGCGCATCGCAACTCATATTCAGGCCGAGTTACCCTTCATGCTGACGGTACACAAATCTCATCCTAGCCCTGCGATTTAAGTTTAAGCTGACTGATAGCATCATAGGAGTCCATCCTGATGAGACTTTGTGCTCAAGGAGCATCAAGACAGGAGGCACACGAACAGATTCGCGTTCTTTCGAACGAAGCAGGAAGCGTCATAAAGAATGAGGTGTGCCAACCCGGACGGCTTCCCATCCATCCCTAATATTGCCTTTAACATAGACTAAGTTACTGACCATCGCAGGGCAAACCGAATGACCTGGTGTCGCGGATTAAGAGCAACGACTTCTTCAAGCCCATCTGGGATGACCTTGACGGCATGCTCAAAGCAGAACTCTACATCGGCCGTAGCGTGGAGATTGTCGAGAAGTACTGCGGTCCAGGGGGTCCTGTTGAGAAGGCATTGGCGCCGTATATGACGTACATTAAGGGCTCCAGCACTGCAGAGCTCAATGTCTAGTTGAGCTCTGTATAATCAGGCCGAGACATAATAAATGGCCAAGCGCTTAGGTAGTTTGACAGGGAAGACGGACCCCCCC
>NRSZ01000426.1:5668-18134 GCA_002901185.1 Tolypocladium capitatum | reverse complement strand
CGACGTGCGTCTCCCTACATGCCACCTGCTGACGCCGTCTTCCCGCCCACAGCCAAGTGCGGCGTCTGGATGCGTACCTCGACCGCCTGCCCGTCCTCTCCGAGGTCTCGTCCGACGATGGGTCTTCTGACCTGGACGAGCACGGCTTTGCCGTTGCTGACGCCTTTGCTTCCCCGCGGTTGGACCATCTTCTTCGCCTCGTGCAAGCCCTGAGCACGACCTCGTCGTCGCAACCGTTGCTCTCGGCACAACGCATCCGCGCGCTCCTCGTCCAGTCTGGCATGCCGACGGCGACGCATCTGTCAGAGGGCAACGGAGTTCTCAAGACCGCCCATATCGACGCCAAGAGTGCCTATGAAACCGAGATCGAATGGTTGTTGGTCACCAAGGCCACGATTCAAGTCTACGGCGTTATTCTGAACGCGCTCCTGGGCCGTATTATCCCGCTGAGTGACGACATCTGGTACTGGTCCGAGGTTCTAAACTCATACACGTACAGCTGTCTCTACACGGTGCAGATGTCGCCCCTGCGATTATGGGCTTGGATGCAGGACGTGTACGTAACGTGCACGACACGGATGCGCTCCGACTTTACCGCCACGGGCATGGGCATGTCGCAGCAATGGCGTCGGTTCTACGGCATCGTGCGCGACAGCATCCGAGAGCGCTCCTTTGCCGACATCCAGCGCAAAGTGCTCTCCCCGGTGGCCTTTTGCAGGTCCGAGGCACGACGGAAACGGGAGCAGCTCCAGAAACTGAGGGAAATCACGGCCAGCGGGCTCGGTGTACTGGTGGACGAGGGCCTCCAGATTGACCACGAAGTCGAGAAAGCCGAGACGCATGACTACCAAGATATTAAGGGCGTGGTTGAACGGAGTGTCGCCTTGATGGACGTCGTTCTCAAGGAGGTGTGCACTTTGGACTTGAACACGGACGACTTTGAAGATCAAGTCTTTGCTGGCGTCGAGGAGGACCCCGAACTGTCGGTGCACGTGGAGGACATCGTTATTCCGGATCGCCCTGCCGTCGTGGCCCGCCGTCTTCTGCGCATCATCGACAAGACCCTACCGCAGCACTTCGACACCATGCAATCGCTGGCGCAGGCCAACGGACGCCCGTCTCGCGTTGTTCGGTACTGGCTGCCCGCCGCCGTCGGCCTCGTCTCTTCCACCGCCGTGCTGCGGATTCTGGTGAGCCGCAGGGCCGACATGGTCAATTGGATTGCCGACCTTGGCGTGACGGTTCGGGACTTTTGGTTCAACTGGGTCGTGGAACCGACGCAAAAGGTGATCAAGACGATCCACCACGACGAGACGAGCGAGATTGCAATCATGAGCAGGGACAGCCTGAAAGCCGACCGCGAGAACCTGGAGCGCATGGTGGTTGAGTTTGCCCTCGACAAGCCGCGCTTTTTTGTCGACGGTGCATCCATCTCGGAGGCTCAGATCGCCGAGATACGGAGCAAGATCTCCGGAGGGGACGTGACGCCGATTTCGCGCGCGTACGAAAAGGTGCTGAGGAGTCCGTTGGCTGCCGCCGTTCGCGGCGATCTCGTCCGCTCCGTCCTCATCCAAGTCCAAAAGACAACGGTCGACTTGAAGGTGGCCATGACGGGCATCGACTCGCTCCTCAAGAGCCAAGAGTTGGTCTTTGGCTTCGTGGGGCTCACGCCAGGAGTTGTAGTTCCGATTGCCATCTTCCAGTACCTGCGCATCACGTTTGGAGGCCGCGATGGGCGGCGCCGGGAGAGGAAAGCCGGTCGGGCGATTCGCATCATCCGCAACATCGACCGCATACTGTCCGAGGCGAGACCTACGGAGAACAACGTTTTGTCATACAAGGACCACGGTCTGTTGTTGTGCGAGGCCCAAGTGCTGCGGAGCCTCGCGGGCAAGCTGATGCCTCGAGATGTCGGAAAGGAGTTCTTGGAGGACCTTGACGACCTGGCTAACATGAAAGGGGTACAGGTCCAGGTGAAGGCTCTGGACCGGATCCGTTGGGCGTACGCGAGGTGGCTCAAGTGAGGTGGGCGTCGGAGCGAATGCATCATGTACGGTATTATCATTATAGAGCGCGCGTGGTCTGTTCCGCTCGAGGCAACAGAACTCGAAACAAAAATTAGAAGCGTCAACCATGCATGGCCCTTGCCGTCGCTTCTTGCGATTTGCCCATGGCTCTTTTTGTGAGATGAAGATGGGGGCCACGTTGCCCATCATCGCAGAGGCGGGTGGACATGCGGCGGATGACATGCGGCGGATGACATGCGGCGGATGGACATGCGGTACGACATGAAGTCGAAGCAATATTCAACCTACAAAATGCGAATACGCAGCCTCCCAACAAGCTTTTGCTGCTCGAAGAAACGAGCGCCCCTATACCTGCTTGTCGCAACTGCCCGCCTGTTCCTTTTCGCGCAGGTCCTTGAGGCACGGGGCGAAGAACATCTCGCCGGTGACGACGAGGAGCAGCGTGCGGGCGGCGACCATGACCCAGAGGAGGAGGACGGAGAGCGAGATGATCTGAGAGAGAGCCCGGGTCAGCGGCGATTCCGGGGAGCGGAGGGGGCGATGAGCGTACCGTCGTGGCAACCTTGAAGAAGTCGCTGTCGAGGTTGACGGCCAGCATGCTCGTGCACGTGGCCCAGACGCCGAGCGGAAAGGTAAACCCCCACCAGCCCATGTTGAAGGGGAAGCTCTTGGTCGTGCCCAGGCTGATGAGCGCAAAGGCCACCCACACGAGCGCGAACCCCCACATGACGAGGCCGAGGAAGACGCCCAGCACGTACAGCACCTCGGCGCCGCGGGCCGCGTCGAGCCCCGCGGCGGCGAAGACGCGCGTCTCGGGCAGCAGCTTCAGCGCGACGCGGCCGAGCTGCTGGATGCCGAAGCCGCCCTGGCCGAGCGGGCCGACGGGCAGGAAGACGGACACGATGACGTCGCGCGGCGGCAGCGAGTGGACCGTCAGGCGGTGGAAGTAGAGCGCGAGGACGCAGCCGGACAGCGTCTCGCCGACGCCCCAGAGCACGTACGAGGCGACGAGCGTCGTGAGGGCGTGGCCGCGGTTCGGCAGCGCCTCGGCCACGATGCCGCCCGTCGCGGCCGCGACGACGGCCGGCACGATGGGCAGCAGCAGCGCGGCCGTGGTGCCCTGCAGGCCGGGCCGGTGGCGGTGCATGACGACGAAGGGCATGCTGATGCACGTGGCCATGGAGAGCAGCACGTCGATCCACCAGAGCGCCCAGGCGAGGTAGACGAGCCAGGCGCCCCAGTGCGCGCAGCAGAAGATGCTCATGTTGACGATGGCTGCCCAGCCGTCAGCCAGACTGCGTCCTCATCCGTCCCGCGCAGGGGAGCAACCTACTCGCGAGGCCCATGGGGAAGCACCCCAGGAACAGCGACTGCCCGGGGTGCGAGACCATGGCCCACCAGATCTCGGGGTACAGCGCATACCGCAGCGCCGACAGCGCGAGGAACGCGGCGAACAGGCCGACGTTGGCGGCGAAGAAGACGTACGACACGCGCTGCAGCCACGCGGCGTTGTAGGGCAGGTTGTGCAGCAGGATGGACACGATGCCCGTGCCCATGTTGACGGCGAACCACCTGTCGTCGCCCGTCAGCAGCGGCCATGCGCAGGCACGCGCGCGTCTTCGACTCACGAGGGCGTGAAGTTGCGCACGATGCGCCGCCAGCCAACCTCCTCCTTGCTCTTCGGTCCGGCGCACGGCGCAGTGTCGCCGCCCGCCTGCCGCTGCGGCGCCGGCTCGTCCGACGCGGACCGGCTCTCGCCCTGCCCCGGCGCCGTCGTCGTCGTGGCCATCATGCTGGCTTTCGGCTGTGAGCACACACGTGTTTATGCCTCTTCCAGAAACAAAACAGAGCCGAGGTGAGAGCCGAGGTGCGTGGCGAAGCTCGAGGTGGAGTCTCGAGGAATTCCCGCCATGATTCACCACCGAGGCGGACCGGCCGGGCTGCCAACCGGCGCGGCGCCGACTCCCGGCGCTGTTGCGGTGCAAATTTTCCGGCCACTCCGGTGTCGCACACGCACGTCTCACGGGCCGCCAGCTGTCTCGCTCAATTCTTGCCAATCATCGTCAGACCTGTCCTATCCAGCATCACGCTACTACGCAGATTGCCGCTCGTAACACTTTCGTCACCGTACATCTCAGCACACCCCCACGTGCCCCCCGTCCAACCACTCGCCCAAACCCTTTGTACCCTGATGTTGGCCGCCTGTCGGTCAGGTGCATGCTCTGTTGGTCCGCTCTCTCGGCACAAAACGGAAGCCGTTAGCAGGGCCGGCCGTTGTTTGCGAGAGCCCCACCATGCGAGACCGGCAATACTCGCTGCTTCCCTCGGCTCAGGTGACGAGGCCGCGCAGGTATCGGCATCCCCCGCAGCGGCAAGGGGTGTGCTGTCCTCTTTGTGCCTCGAGATCCCATCTATCAATTGCCCGTCCATCAAGCACTGCCCATCATAGCATCCATCATGGCCGTCGGTGTCGTCCCCAGTTCCGTCTCCTTCGGCGTCAACAAGGTCGGCAGCGTGCCTTCCGACCAGTTCCAAGGCTTGGTCCTTGCGTTGAAGCAAGCGCTTGGCCCATCGTCGGGGTTGACGTCGGATGATGTCGACGTTGGCTTTCTGACCCGCCTGATGCTCGAGTATAATAGCAACCCAGACGAGTGGTCCAAGTATGCCTTTGGCGACGGCAGCAGAGGCTACACTAGAAACCTCGTCGACGAGGGCAACGGCAAGAGCAACCTGGTGAGTGGTCGGCGTCGCCCAACGCCTCCGTCGTCAGGCAACCCGCGGCTGACGATACATCGTAGCTGGTGCTCGTTTGGTCTCCTGGCAAGGGAAGCCCGATCCACGACCACGGCAACGCCCACTGCCTCATGAAGGTCCTGCGCGGTAGTCTGACTGAGACCCGCTACGCCTTGCCCGAAGACGATGGGCCCGAGGGACCGATGACGGTCATCTCGGAGAAGACATACAAGGAAAACGCCGTGACTTACATGGCCGACGAGCTCGGTCTTCACCGAGTGTCCAACAGGGGCGGCGACTTCGCCGTCTCTCTGCACCGTACGTGTCTTGCCTCTCAGAGACACTTGTCTCCATGCTAACGGCAACTTTGCAGTATACACCCCTCCCAACGTAGCCAAGGAGGGCTGCAACATCTTCGACGGCAAGACGGGCAAGAGTAGCCACGTGCCAGGGTGCCACTACCACTCAGCATATGGTCTCTTGCTGAAGCAGTAGGCAGTCGGTGCAGTGCAGTGACAGCGTCCAAGAGCCATGCGTGCAAGGCCGGCGTTTGGTGGACCAGGCTTTCTCACGTAGCGCTTCCTTTCTCTGCTCTCGGCCGTCTCGTGCCCGATGGCGGTCTGCTGCCAAAGCGGTGGTGCCGGGGTATGGCGGATCGAGAGGAAGATGAGCGACGATTCTGGTAATTATTGTATGAAAGTAGGGTAGGAAATGAAAGCCCCGACCTCACAGAAAGCACAGAAAGCCTCCAAGGCGTGTGGAGTGAAGTTGAAAGGGAAAAGAGGGAGGGAAGAGATGTCGTCGGCTCTCATGCCTTGCCGCTTAGAGGCTCATCGATGGCGTGATTTGCGCTAGTACTAAAGTGTAGCCTCGGACCCACTGCGAATGTTGGCAAGTCACGTGAGAGCGCGTATGCTGGGTGGCCCGTGCTGAGGCCGCTGAGGCCGCTAGGCTCGAGCCATCACAAGTCACGCTAACCTGCGCGTTCCACCAGATCCGATCGATCAAGGAGAGCCGCAAGCGCCTGTGCTCCATTGACTTGCGCCCGATATGCGGAGGAAGCAAGTTCATCGGCTGCCGATTTTGCCTTTTGCTTGCGCCAGCTGCATTCCTTGAAGGAAGACCTCCCCTTGCGCGCTTCACGCTGCCCACGATGCCGCGCACGGCCAAGAAGCGAGGCATAGGCATCGACGTTGTCGATCTCACGGGAGATGAGTCTCCGGCCAAGCGACCCGCGCTTGCGGTAGGCCAGCCATGCCGATCGAACTCGACGGCATCCCTCAGCCATGTCCCAAGCTACTCGACGGGCATTGGCGGATCTGGCGTCTACGGCTCCTCGCCGCAGAGCTCTTGGTCTGGAAGCTCTGCGAGGACTGGAAACGCTGGTGTCGCGTCCTCGCAGCTCGGCACCCAGGAGCCAGAGTATCTCGATCTTACCCAGGACGATGACGGACCGCCGACAGAGCTTTATGGGTCCTTTGGTTTGTCTACTCCTCCCATCATGTCTGCCAACGCCCGGGCAAAAGCTAACCTCACCAAGACGGCAAGATCGTCGGAGTTCGGTATTATTCAGGATATGCATCCCCCGGAGAGGTTGTACTCTGCCACAGAGAGCCCCAGAACAAGGTATGCTGGCATGGTTGGCGGCATTGAGAGCAACAATGGCTGACCCTGAACAGTACGACCCCAACGCGATCCGAGTTGACAATGTCATGTATCAGCAAATCGGGCACTTGCCTCGAAAAGTTGCCGAGAAGATTGCCCCGTACATGGTACGTATCTTGAGAATCACCATCATGTCTCGACGACCCTGCTGACAGCATAGCAGGATTCCGGCGACATCGCCCTGGAGGCGCAGCTCACGGGAGAGAAGGGCATGTTTGACTGCCCCATTCGGCTGCAATTCTTCGGACCTAACAACCCGGCTGAGCGCGATCGAGTTGAGAAGGCACTTAAAGCCGACAAGCTTGTCAAAGCTACCCAATTGCGGCAGACCAGGAATGAGGCCGAAGCCGTGCGTGTAGCCACGGGCCTGAAAAGCGGCGGGTCGACCCATGGCGTCGGCCGCGAGCCTACACTCGCGGATCGGGTGGAGTTGACGCTCGAGGACCTGATGAAGAAGAGCGACGCTTCTCAGTCCCACAATGGAGGGGATGCCATCAAGACTCTCATAATTGGCGAGGACGACTTGTCAAAGATCCCTTTTGCTGAGCAGCCTGCACAGCTGGCGGCCACTCTTTTGCCGTATCAACTTCAGGTAAGTCCATCTCGGATGATGCCAGGTTTGTGGGCTCCGCTGACGGCGTACCAGGGCTTGGCTTGGATGACTCTGAAGGAGAATCCCAAGCACCCAGAGAAGAACGCAGAGCGACTCGTCCAGTTGTGGAAGCACACTAGCCGAGGATTGTATTGTAACCTTGCATCTGGATTCGTCAGCCAGAGCCCGCCAAAACTCTGCTCCGGAGGTATTCTTGCAGACGACATGGGACTTGGAAAGACGCTCCAGGTCATCAGCTTGATTCTGACGGGCGGCCCTGGATCAACTCTCATCGTTGCACCGGTCAGCGTCATGAGCAACTGGAAGCAACAGATTGAAAGACACGTCAAAGCGGACCAGGCGCCGAGTGTGTTGATCTACCAAGGCGATAAGAAGATGACGGCCGAGGACCTGATGCGATACAACGTCGTCATCACGAGCTATGGAAGACTGGCCAGGGAGCGGGACCCCAAGGTCCAGCGTGTTCTCTTGAACAAATCCGTCGAGTGGCGACGAGTAGTCCTCGATGAGGGCCACACGATTCGAAATGCAAAGACCAAGGTTGCCCTGGCTGCTTGCGAGATCAGAGCAAAGTCCCGCTGGGTCCTAACGGGAACTCCCATGTATGTGTTGCCTTTTGCGGGGAGTCGCGCGGCCGACTAACGAGCATCCAGTGTCAACTCCGTCAAAGACTTGCACTCGCTGGTCAAGTTCTTGCACCTCACGGGAGGTATCGAGCAGTCCGAAATCTTCAACACGAATGTCACGCGCAAGCTGGCCGTTGGGGATCGTGCTGGCGAGGCAATCATCCAGGCCCTCGTGCAGGACATTTGCCTTCGGCGTAAGAAGGACATGAAGTTTGTGGATCTCAAACTGCCGGAAAAGAAGGAGTACCTACATCGAATCACCTTCCATCCGTCGGAGAAACAGAAGTACGACGCGTTGCTGTAAGTGACCCATTGGTCTGGTTGGAAGACGTCGACTGGATACTGACAACGTGACAGGTCCGAGGCTCGTGGGGCATTGAAGGACTTCCAGGCCAGATCTTCGGCTGGCCAAAAGGGCCGGTTTCAGAATGTGTTGGAACGCCTGCTTCGACTCAGACAAACGTATGTACCAGGGTTTCTGCCCCAGGTGCTGTTGCTGACCCGGTACAGGTGCAATCACTGGACGCTGTGCAAGGAACGCATCGACGACCTGATGAAGCTCCTTGAAAACGAGGACGTCGTGGCATTCACCGACAAGAATCAGGCCCTGCTGCAGGAGGCTCTCAGGCTCTATCTGGAAAGCCAAGAAGACTGCGCCGTCTGCTACGAAATCCCGACGGCGCCGGTCATCACGAACTGCAAGCATGTGTTCTGCCGCGCTTGCATCACCAAGGCCATCCAGATTCAGCACAGATGCCCGATGTGCCGCAACGCCCTCACGGAAGACTGTCTCCTCGAGCCGGCACCTGAAGGAAAATTTGACGACAACTTTAATACGGACACCCAGAGCTCCAAGACGGAGGCGATGCTCCAGATTGTCCGCGCCACCATCAAGAACCCCGGCTCAAAGGTCATCATCTTTTCGCAATGGACATCATTCTTGAACATTGTTCAGAACCAGCTGAAATGCGCAGACATCAAGTTCTGCAGAGTCGACGGCAGCATGAACACGGATAAGCGAGATCGTGCAATCGATGCGCTGGACAATGACCCGGACACGCGCGTCATGTTGGCCAGCTTGGCTGTCTGCAGCGTCGGCCTTAACCTTGTATCTGCCGATACCGTGATTCTCTCGGACAGCTGTAAGGTTCCACCCTACCTGGACGTGCCGTACCGTCGCTAACCTGAACAGGGTGGGCACCAGCAATCGAGGACCAGGCCATTGACCGAGTCCATCGTCTGGGCCAAATGCGCGAGACAACCGTCTGGCGTCTCGTCATGGAAGAGACCGTGGAGGAGCGCGTGCTGGACATTCAGTCGGAGAAGCGCGAGCTGGTTGGAAAGGCATTCCAAGAAAAGGAAAAGACGGGAAAGAAGACCAAGACTACAAGGATGGCAGATGTCATGAAGCTGCTTTCTTGAGTCTGCAGCGAGGGATTTGGCGTCATCATGTTTTCCACGTCCAACTAGGCGAGGCATTATGGCCACAGACCATATATAGCTGCTCTGTTGCAACTGCTGCTTGCACCGAGAAACCCCATTCAATATAGACTTGCCAAACGAGTTGCATTCCCGTAGTTGCAAGCATGGGAATAACATGAACACCGCAAGGAGCTTTGATGCCGGCTTAACACCCCCCCGCTATACATTAGCGTGGAGGGGGCGTTGAAAATCAACTTTGCTACCCTGCACCATCGCCAACTGCTGTCCAGGGTCCTCTCGTGCACGCCGCGCCGGGAATATCGCCGCCTGTGTAACCAGATGGAAACGTCCAGGTGGCTGTCTGGTCTTGGACCTGGCACTCTCGTGGCCGGTACGCTCTCTCCCTCTTTCTCAACGTGTCGCAAGACCTAACGATGCTCCAGATGTGCTGCAACTGTGGCATGTTCACCGCACAGAACTTATTCTCTGCGCGCTCGCGATCCTCGTCTCGATTCGGGTATACCTGCACTTATACGAAGAAAGGGGAGAATTGATTGCCCTGCCCAAGGTTTACGAGGAACGTGCGTCGCCTACCACGTCTGCGCAATCGGCTCGTGGCCCGCTCGACGAGAAGACTGCGCCGAAATCGCATGGGCCGCGACGGATAAAGGGAGGCATTGCGAGGAAGCCGTCGCGAGAAGAACAAAAAGACATGGTCGACCTGACGAGGCCGGTAAAGGTCTTGGTCTTCTTCTCTTCCGTGACGACCAATACGGAGACGTCTGCCCGCGCCTACATGACCACGTTGGAGAAGGCCACGGAGCAACTTGCACAAGAGACGAAACGCGAATTCCTAAAGCCAGAGCTGCACGACTTATCGGAGATTGACTTTGAAGACTTCTTTGTCTCCCCGCCAAAGTCGACGGATAATGCCGTCTACTTCTACCTCTTCCTCCTGCCGAGCTACAACATTGACACGATCAACGATACTCTCCTGCAGCACATGGAGGAGACGCACCACGACTTTAGAGTCGACACCGCATCTCTTGCCCCTCTATTAGGGTACTCGGTGTTCGGGTTCGGAGACGGAGAGGGCTGGCCGAGTGAAGCAGATGGCTTCTGCTTCCAGGCCAAGGAGCTGGACAAGTGGATGTCGAAGCTGACGGGCCGCAAACGAGCGTATCCCATCGGAATGGGCGACGTCAAGAGCGGCCACGCCGAACGGTTCGAGGAGTGGGCGGCTGGCGTCCATGAAACCATTGGCCATGCTGCAACCACGGGAGGCCTGGGTGAGGGTGTACGCGGCAGCGGAGACGCCATCGAGAGCGACCAAGAGGACATGGCGGATGAAGACGACGGCGAAGTGGCGTTTGGGGATGGCGAGAAGGACGGGGACGAGGCACCTAAGGCGCTGGATGACCTCGAGGACTTGGGCAAAGTGATGCGCACGTCCGGAAACGACGGAAACGCCGGGAGCCAAAACGCACCGCTGGCTGTCGACTTTACGACGTACGGCTCATCGACGAAGAAGAAGGCCCAGCCCGAGGCTCCAGTGGTAAAAGAGATGGTGGCCAAAAACTCGCCCACCTATGCCGCCCTGACGAAACAG
Source organism: Tolypocladium capitatum (assembly GCA_002901185.1). Classification (NCBI taxonomy): domain Eukaryota; kingdom Fungi; phylum Ascomycota; class Sordariomycetes; order Hypocreales; family Ophiocordycipitaceae; genus Tolypocladium; species Tolypocladium capitatum. The sequence continues at coordinate 7,439 of NRSZ01000426.1, read as the reverse complement.
GGCTATGCGATCGTCGGATCTCACTCCGGCGTCAAGATCTGCCGGTGGACCAAGTCTGCGCTCCGCGGGCGAGGCAGCTGCTACAAGTACTCGCTGTACGGCATCAACTCCCACCAGTGCATGGAAACGACGCCGTCGCTGTCCTGCTCCAACAAATGCGTCTTCTGCTGGAGGCACGGCACGAATCCCGTCGGCACCACCTGGCGCTGGGTTGTCGACCCGCCTGAGATGATATTCGAAGGCGTCAAGGAGGGACACTACAAGAAGATCAAGATGATGCGAGGAGTGCCGGGCGTTCGAGCGGAGAGATATGCCGAGGCACTGCGGATACGCCACTGCGCGCTGTCGCTGGTCGGAGAGCCCATCTTCTACCCCCACATCAACGAGTTCCTGGCCATGCTGCACGCCGAGCGAATCTCGTCGTTCCTCGTCTGCAACGCGCAGCATCCCGACCAGCTCGCTGCGCTCAAGGCCGTCACGCAGCTGTACGTGTCCATCGACGCGTCAAACAGAGAATCGCTGCGCAAGATCGACAGGCCTCTTCACCGAGACTTCTGGGAGAGGTTCCAGCGATGCCTGGATATCCTGCGCGAGAAGCGCTTCCGGCACCGCACGGTATTCCGCCTGACGCTGGTCAAGGGCTTCAACGTCGAGGACGAGGCCGAGGGATATGCCCAGCTGGTCGAGCGCGGCCTGCCCTGCTTCGTCGAGGTCAAGGGCGTGACGTACTGCGGCACGTCCACGTCGTCCAACGCCGGCCTCAGCATGTCCAACGTCCCGTTCTACTGGGAGGTGTGCGACTTCGTCAAGGCTCTGGAAACGCGCCTCCGCGCAAGGGGGCTCGAGTACGGCATCGCCGCCGAACACGCCCATAGCTGCTGCATCCTGCTGGCGAGCGAGCGGTTCAAGGTCGACGGGAGGTGGCACACGCACATCGACTATGAGCGCTTCTTTGCGCTGCTCGAGGAGAGGGGCCCAGACGGCGACTGGAGGCCGGAGGATTACATGGGAGAGCCGACGCCCGAGTGGGCTCTGTGGGGCAATGGCGGCTTCGATCCTCGCGATGACAGAGTCGACAGGAAGGGGCGAAAGATGGAGAATGTTGTTGTTCGCGAGCGGCCGCCCGGCGAGGCTTGGTAGATTAGCCGAGCAGCCCTCAACCTGAGGAATGACCAGTGAGGATTCCAAAGTCGAGCAAGACGAGACAGGCACGCAGACCGAGTGAGAATATGATGTTATGCCGGAAATGCTGCCTTTCCCAAGCCCCGCCGACGGCGATATCATTTCACCGCTGAACTGTTTACACAAAGATCTATTCGCTTGAAGAGCGACAATATGGTACATTGGAAGGCCGCCCGGCCCACCTAGACATGTTGCAATCCCGGCATGGTTGTCAAGTTTGCCGAGTTGAGTGTCCGGGTCCCCCGTTTTTTGGTTCTCAGAGCATCGGAGTAGAGGGGGAGGTCTACTTTTCCCGGCGGCGGGTTGCTCCTTCAGTCGAGGCCGACGCTGGGGATGTCGCCCAGGTTGATGCCGGGGGAGCGTGAGCGGATGTCTAGGGTGGAGTCGTATGCGATCATCTCGGCAAGGATGTCTAATATGGGCTGGCGAGGCAGTTAGCGATGCGCCTGGAGGGCCTCGAGTTGATGGAGCTCACCTTGGGAACGGTGCTGTCGTAAATCTTGATAAGATCGCCGGGGGCGGGGTACACTTTCAGGCCCTTGTAGAATGCGAGTGCAGACTCGACCGTCTTTGTAGCTGTCGAGGACAT
>NRSZ01000424.1:0-15884 GCA_002901185.1 Tolypocladium capitatum | reverse complement strand
CCCTAACGGCTAAGTATAAATTTGAGAGCCTTTGTAATGAATGGCAGCTTGAATAATTACTTTCAATACTCTAATTTTGTAATATAGCCTTTTAATACTATATTATTGAGCTTCAAAGTCAGGCCTCTTATAATTATGTGGGTGCCGATCTTACAGTGTGCCGACCTTGAGGGGGGCTGACTTAGTGTCCTGTCTGCAGCAGCCGGCCAACGGTTGGGCAACGATCCGTGCATGCTTCGTAGACTTCGCGAGAAGGGTCATTCAACGTCGGCCGAGGTATTCGCAATGCCTCGTACCGGCACTTCGTGGCGGCGGCGCATTCGGTCAGGGAATGGCGGTGTGCTTGGTGCTTGGTGCTGGGTGCTTGGTGCTTGGTGCTTGGTACCTCGTACCCATCAGATGGCCCTGCGCATGTGACCGCGCATGTGACCCGACTTGCTACGCCCTCGGGTGTCGGCTGCCCAGGAATCCACCCATAAATGCCACCATGGCTACGGAGTACATGGATACCCTGTTTCCAAACGCCCAGGCCACTCCATCAACTCCGAGCTTTTGCCTGTCCAGGTGCTTCGCCCCTCAACGTCCACGGCCTCAGGCGACGGTGCTCCCGGACGCTTCTCCGAAATCCCAGAGTCTGACTAGCAGGCTGTCTGGCGTTTCGGCCGGCGCCTCCTGGCCGAGGAACACCTTCTTTGGGATGTGGAATTCCACCACGGGAGCCTTCTTCACTTCTTTGGCGACCTCCGCGTCCAAAAGCTGGCAACCCAACAGTCAGCGTTACCGAGCAACAAGATCCAGTTGAGCCTGGCACTTACACTGGCGTAAGAATGGTCCAAGAAGTCCTCCATGTTGTAGGACTGCTTGGTGTACTGCTCCGAGACAATCTTCGCAATAGTGGCCACATTGGGGTGGTAGTGCGACTGCAGCTGAACAAGCTCCCAGAGGCAACTGTCCATCGCCTTGGTTTCCATCGGGTCTGCCTCCTGTGGCACAAACGGGTCTTCAAAGCCATGATCCTCCATGTGTTTCTTCGTCTCGGCGTCCCGCACCACTCGGTGGACCATAAAGGTGCAGGAAGGATGGCGCTTCAGCAGATTGTAAATCCAAGGGACCACAAAGGCAATTGCGCTCGGGGGAGCATTGAGTGCGAGCCGCGACAGTCGCTTGAGGAAACTGGCCACAAGGGCCGCGGGAAGGTGAGTGGATGCCAGGAACGTGTCCAGCAGTCGGAAGCAGCGCGACCGGTGCTTGGAGTGAAGTAGGTCGCGATCCAGGAGCGAGTAAAGCTTCGGGTAGAAGGACGGATAGTCCAGGTTGCGTTCCTTGATCAGGTAGAAGACCCCAGACAATGCCAAGAGAGACATTGATCCGCCGGCGTTGTAGCACCCGGTGAGAAAGTCGGCAAGCAGCTCGGGCTTGGTGAACCATGGGGCAATGACGGTCGAGACGATTTCCAGAATACGCTTCCGCTGCTCCTTTGCGTCGACAATACCCATGAGTGCCAACCAAGCTTCTTGGCCCCGCTTCTTGTGCTGGACAACCGATCGCAGAGAGTGCGACTTCTTCTGAGGTCGCTTAATATAAAAGTCCTCAAGTTCGTCGGCTGATCCAGGTACGCCATCCATGGCGGAGATGAGCGAGAAGACTCGATCGAAGAGTGTACTCGAGGAATCTTCCTCCATCGCGATGCCCTCCATAGCAGGCCTAAGCACCGTCGGTCAGTAAGAACGTCCGAGCGAATGATGGAAGAAGCCAACGCACTTGACAGATTTAAACGTGAAGAATCGTATGTCATCATACTGCTCTGCATACTCCTCGACGTATGCCCGCCGAACGTCCTCATTGTCCGACAAAAAGATGGCCTTAACGATGTCCTCGATGAAGGCCGTGGGGAACGAGTATTCCTCCCTGTCGGACATACACTCTCCCTCAGCTTTGAGGATTCTCATGCAAAGAGTCAGCGCCGTCGCAGCCAGGTCCTCGTCTGCCAAGAGGCCCAGCAACAATCTCTTGTACTGGGAGAGCTGGTCTCTCAGCCAGCCGACGACGACTCCGTCCTTTTCAGACGACGGCTTTTTGAAGACCAGGGACCTTTGAGCCAGTAGCCGGACGAAGATGCGACAAAGCGCCATGGTTGCCAACATCGACTCGTCCCCATTCTTGGAGGTTTTGAGCAGGACGGCAATGTCGTTGTAATTCTTCTTGGACTCCAGGATTCCTTTCTCCATCAGGAGAATTTTAGCATTCGGGTCGTCATGGTCCTCGCTCCCAGATGATCGCCGTCGTTTTGTCGGCTTCTCTCCCGCAGAGACTCGCTTGCGTTTGGGGCCTTCGCCTGCCGTGGCTGTAGGCATGCTGAGTGTTGAGCTTGACGACGATAACCCGGCGTCGCAGGACGTTTTTGACAAAGATAGATGAAGAAAACAATCTCCCAAGAACGGACGGACGATGAATGGGCGTATATATCGCGGGACAGGATAAGCGTTCAAATGCGTCAAGCCACGAAAATGAAAACGCCCAAAGGTTCATGAAATCATGAAGAGCCATCAGCAAAACTTCACTGAATGTAGAATTTCCAGCAACCAGCTGCAAACCTTGCCAAGAACTGAACTTGTCTGCGGAAGAAGTCCGGCTAGCGGCGAGGGACACAGTTCCGACATCACGTGACCGTTTCTTGTTGCCGAACTAGCGCGATAAAACCTCAAACATCATTCCCAGCTCCCGAGCAACGACAAGCCCCGATACCCCATCTCGAATCATCTCACAATGGCCTCCCGCTTGGCGCGAAGCGCTGTCGGTACGTCGAGCCGCCGCAGGAAACCCGAGACCGCCGGAATTGGCGCCATTGACGCGGTACTGACCCTCCGGCAGGCGCTCCCCTTCTCCGACCTACCGTCGCTCGCCGAACCCTCCCTGTGCTGTCTGCTGCCGCCGTCCGGAACTCCAGCAACGTGCCCGCCGAGGAGCCCAAGAAGAAGGCCCAGAGCATCATCGACTCGCTCCCCGGGAGCAGCCTGTTCTCCAAGACCGCCATCCTCAGCAGCGCCGCCGGCCTCAGCGTCTACGCCATCAGCAATGAGTACTACGTCATGAACGAGGAGACGGTCGTCGCCTTCTGTCTGCTGGCCGTCTGGGGCGGTATGCTCAAGTACGGTGGCCCCGCGTACAAAGAGTGGGCCGAGAGCCAGAACGAGAAGATCAAGAACATCCTCAACAGCGCCCGCGCCGACCACACCGAGGCTGTCAAGACCCGCATCGAGGACGTCAAGCAGATGGGCAGCGTTGTCGACATCACCAAGGGCCTCTTCGAGGTGTCCAAGGTAAGGAACAAGATGCGTCTGGATGGGCCTCGCATGTGTGCTCACGAGATGACGTGTAGGAAACCGCCAGGCTCGAGGCTCAGGCCTTCGAGCTCGAGCAGCAGACCGCTCTGGCCGCCGAGGCCAAGACCGTTCTCGACTCCTGGGTGCGCTACGAGGGCCAGGTCAAGCAGCGACAGCAGAAGGAGCTGGCCGCTTCGATCATGGCCAAGGTGCAGAAGGAGCTCGAGAACCCCAAGGTCCTGCAGCAGATCCTGCAGCAGAGCGTGGCTGACGTTGAGAGTACGTCGAAACCCAGTTCGTCGCGTCGCGTCCGATGCTAACATGTACCTCCAGAGATTGTCTCTTCCAAGGCCCAATAGATGGCATACACTTTAAAGAGTCTAGATTAAAGGTCACCACATTTTCCTTTGTTTGAACCCTCTGTGCATATATATCAAAACCTGTGCATTAGCCAATCAATCAAGACACTAGTCTACTATCTATCTACGTAATCCTATCTATCTACTGGTGACGAATGCTGTTGAGTTCCTTGCCAAGGGTCTGCCTGCTTCCCTCGCGATTGCAGGCCGAATCCCAAGCTGCAAGGGTCAGTGCGATACCAGTTCAGCATTGAACGAGAGGGGTTAGATGGGCGTTGTCGGAATGACGAATCAGTTATGGATGTCAAATCCAACTGATGTCATCAGAGTTCTCGGCCCGGCAGAGGAGACAGGTAGTAGTGACAGTTTCTCATGCTCAAAAACAGGCCGCGACATACAATATATCATACGTGTAGAGCAAGCAAGTATGACTATGACAGCAATTCCGTTCCATAAACCAGACACCCCCGTGCAACCAACTAAGCCACCCCTCGTCTAGTAAAACGGCCGTGCCTCTTCCCATTTTCTCGTCTCCGTCACTTCTCTCGCCTCCGGCGACTCCATCTTCACCTCGGGAGCCCACGATACTCTCCCACTGCGCCGTCTTCTGGCACCTTCGCCCTTGACGGCGCCGATCCACTCCCAGGCACGGCCGACTTCTCCGCTCCGGCCTTCCCTCTGGCCTGTTCGTACATTGCTGTTCAGTTCCACCACCGCCCGCACTCGTTGCCAGATCCTCTCTCGCTCCGACAGGGAATGAACGGACCGCAGTATATCATCTCTCAGATTAGGCAGAAACAGCCACGGATCGTCCAGATCCTCCTCCCCCAGCTCCTTTTGGTTTGCAAGTCGGCCGAGGACTAACTCCACCAACGCCGGTATCTGTGCCGAAGTGGCCAAATAACGACGATAACGAGCGCGCAAGTAAAATACGGCGAGCACCACTGAAATCAAAAGTCCAATTGGGAGTCGATATCTTGCCAGTCCAAGCCGGAGTGATCGCTTGACCGCGCAGGCGAGCGGAAGTCGAGCGAGAGAGATGGACGATAGGCGCGGGCCATGAAGATGGGAGGAATCGGACGTTCTGTGGGTTGTGTGACGGATCTGATTAGTTGCCGTGTCAGAATGCATGCATACGTAGCGGGACAGGGCCACCCGTGAGGTGGCGTTTCTGCGTAATAAAGGGAAGGATATCAACTTACTCAGTCTTCTCGACTTCGACCACGACTTCTTCTCTCGTAGTCACCTCGCCGATCGCAGCCGCCCAGAGCTCATCGAACTCTTGGCTATTGAGCCTCTTGTTGCGCTTCTTACTGACACTTTCCTTCAGCTCCTGTTCGGCAATGGCCGGGGAGTCCTGCTGTTGCCTAGCCTCGTCGACCAAGTCGCCGCACTCAAACTTGGCGCGACGTACTCTCAGTTCCTCGATGGCCTTATCGGCGACAGCCTGGACACGTCGCGCCTTTTCACCATCGGGCTCACACGTCGGCGGAAGAGGAACCAGACCTCCAAGCGACAACGGGTGAGGCTTTAGGACAAAGTCTTGATGACACCGGGCCGTAAAGTCCCTGTAGCAGAAGGCGTGGTGGGGACACTGTTCGCATTGAGGCTCGATAAACGGGACCAAGAAGTCGGGGACGGGGACTTCGGGGGGCAACAGCTCCTTCGCCGGCCGCCCAAGTCCACAGTAGCCGACTGCGATCTTCTCTTGTCGATACCAAGCTCCGTAGGCGGAGAGCAAGGCGAAGAGCAAGACAAACAACGGAGTTCTCAGGCTATTCCGGCGATTTGCCTTGGCAGGACCTTTTTGTCGCGTGATAATGGGCAACTTCCCTTTGCCATCAGCCTCTTCAAGTTCCAGTTGTTCGTTTGGCGTGAACTCCTCCCCTGGCTCAAGCAGCCCCTCGGGTGTCCTGCCGGTCTTTGCCCGTTCAGCAACGCCATCTGTCCGCCGCCTGGAGGACTTTGCGCTTTTGACGAGCTCCTCCCCCCCGGTTCGTCGCCGTTGGGTCGGAGTTTTCACCACAGGCGGAGAGCTGCGGCTCTGGAATGGGTTATCATCGGTGAAGACGTTGTCAACTTCTTGTGGGGATTCAAGCTCCCTGGCCCACTTTTCGTCCTCGTCCGATTCGGGCTTTATCTGTGGCGTGATGGTCCGTCGGCTTCGTCGAGTGGAGCGAGACACCTCGGACATCGTGTCATCATCATCGACATGGGACAACTGCCGGCTTGCAGATCGCGAGGTGCGCTTTCGCGGACTTCTGAGATGCGGCAATTCTGCGTCATCATCTTCAACCTTGACCTTGGCCGAGCTCTTGTTCGGCGATCCCGATCGCCTTGGCGCTGACCGCGGAGGAGGCAGCTCATGGTCATCCCAGGTATTCGTGTCCTCGGCGCTCCCCGCGTTGACTATCCCATAGCTTGATCGCTTGGCTCTGGCGCTCTGGGCTCGAAGCTTCGGCGCTTGCGACAGCACATGATCGGTAACGAGCTGGACGAGCTGCGGTTTCTTCGCGGTAGATGGGTAGTCCACATTGTGCGTGACAAGGATGGAGCGCAGGCGCGGCACCGTCGCGCTGCGTGGGTCGAAGTCCTCTTGGAGGTAGAAGTCGACGTCAGCCATGACGTTGGCCGTGATCGGTACAGCTGAGGTTTGCGTGCGATAGGTGTCTTTATGGGGTCAGAGGTTCGATGCAACGCGCGGCTGGTCTTTTCAAGGACGGCTTCTAAAAAAGCATGGAGTGCCTGCGCAGCCGCGGGTCAGTGAGACAAGGACAACAAAGCAGGGAAGCAGGGGCCGCAGATGGGGTCGCAGATTAGCGAACCTGGAGTGAACCGGCGTTTCGGTGCGGGTCGCAGAAATAGAGGCCACGTCCGCCTCTGGAATGCTACCGGAACGAGCAGCCGCGCGCGATGGTCTGCAGGGATGATATCTGCGGAAGAAACGTCGGTGTTCTCCACGTTTTGTTGTTGATGGAGTTCAAGGTCCACTTGCGCAAGACAGCGCGGTCGTCTGTGGCAACAAGCAACACGGATAAAAGTGGCTCCATTAGGCCGACTGCGCCCTCCCGATGCACCGCCACATTCCTGCGCCACTTCCCTTGTCATCCACCAACTAAGCTCCACTGTCCGTGGGAGAGCATCGTGCCATGCCGGCATGTGAACTGGTGCTCTCCATTGACATCTCTCAGTTGTAACCGGCGATCCGATCCCTGGGGCAAGCGACAATGCCAGCAGCTCGCATCCTGTGCGAGAGCCCTCGCTTCGTCTGCCGCAGCTGCTCCCGCTCATTCCGCAACCGGTCGCGGAGGTCTTATTCCACAAAAGGCGAGGACATCTACGATGTAGTTTGCGTCGGCGGTGGCCCTGCCGGGCTCAGTCTTCTTGCAGCTCTACGTGAGTATCCGAATGACCCAGGAAGTGAGCTGTGTCGCTAACAGACGTCAGGTTCCAGCCCCGTCGCCTCTCGACTCCGCGTTGCCCTCGTCGAAGCTCAAGATCTCTCCAAGACGGCCTCGTTCTCCCTACCGCCGACCCAATTCTCAAACCGCTGCAGCTCCCTCACGCCGACTTCGGCCCAGTTCCTCAACACCATTGGGGCATGGACGCACATGAAGCGCGAGCGCGTGCAGGAGTACCAGGAGATGCAGGTCTGGGATGGAATAACCGACGCGCGCATCGAGTTCGACTGGCCGCCTGGCTCCGGCCCGGGGAGGACGATCGCATACATGACAGAAAACTTGAACCTCACATCTGGGCTGATGAAGAGGCTGAATGAGCTGGGCAGCGTGGATATCTTTGACAACTCGAGGGTGGAGAAGATCGAGCTGGGAGAGGAGACGGACGATCTGGACCTCAGGGAATGGCCCGTCGTCCATCTCTCTGGCGGCCAGTCCCTGGCCGCCCGGCTGCTTGTCGGAGCCGACGGCGCAAACAGCCCTGTCAGGTCCTTTGCCGGTATCGAAAGCCGTGGTTGGGATTACGGGAGACACGGCGTGGTTGCGACGCTGGAGCTGGAAGGCGACGGGTGGGGAGGCGAGTGCAAGAAGATCGCATATCAGCGTTTCCTACCGACCGGCCCTGTCGCGATGCTTCCGATGCCCGGGAACTACGCCACGCTGGTGTGGTCGACGACGCCCGAGAACGCATCTCTGCTGAAGAAGCTGTCGGCCAAGGACTTTGTCGCGTTGGTCAATGCTGCGTTTCGCGTAAGCGCCGTCGACCTTGCTTACATGCACACCCAGCCCGCAGGCCAGGAGGAGGAGTTTGCATGGAGAGCGCAGCACACATCGGTCAACCCCGAGACCATTCCGCAAGCCGTCGTCGGTGTCCAGGAAGGCTCCATCGCCTCGTTTCCGCTCAAGCTCCGCCACGCCGACACGTACATCGGCGAGCGCGTCGCTCTCGTCGGCGATGCGGCCCACACCATCCATCCTCTGGCTGGGCAGGGCCTGAATCAGGGGCAGGGCGACGTCCAGAGCTTGGTCAAGGCAATCGAATACTCCGTCACGCACGGGCAGGACCTCGGAACGCAACTGTCCCTTGAAAGCTACAACAGCGAGCGATACGCTTCCAACCACGTCCTCCTAGGTGTGTGCGACAAGCTTCATAAGATCTACTCGGTGGACAGCGGCCCGCTGGTCCCGCTGAGATCTGTCGGCTTGAGGGCTGTCAATGCGCTGTCGACACTCAAGACGTTCTTGATGGAACAAGCTTCCGGGACGGGCACCAAGGTTGTATAAGCTCCCGTATTCCATGTTCGAAACAGTGTACGAAGTAGACCATCATTGGGAAAAGGTAGACTACAAACTGATGACATGAGGACCATTCACGATAAAGGGGACGGCGGGCAGTAGCAAAGACGACTTTCCATGGAGTATATACGTGGTTCTCCCGTCAGTTATGACTACAGACAAAAGAAAGTTCCAATTCGACATTTCTTGCCATCCTTGGATTCTACCGATCGACCTCACCTGAGTTGAGCGTTAGCGATGAAGAAATCACTCGTTGGTTCGAGGAACACTTACCAAACACCAGATCCATAGTACCAATAACCGCGACAGCATCAGCCAAAAGATGACCCTTGGAAATGTGATCGAAGCCACCCAAGTGGGCAAACCCAGGAGCTCGGATATGGCACCTGTACGGGCGCTCGCTACCGTCGCTGACAACGTACACGCCCATCTCTCCCTTGGGCGCCTCAATGACGGAGTAGGTCTCGCCAGGGGGCACAGCGTAACCCTTGGTGTAGAGCAGGAAGTGGTGGATCAACGCCTCCATGTTCTCCTTCATGGCAGTTCGAGGGGGCGGCGAGATCTTGTAGTCCTCGACTCGGACCGGGCCTGCGGGCATCTGATTCAGGCACTGGTGGATGATGCGCAGGGACTGTCGAAACTCCTCCATTCGGCACAGGTATCTGTCGTAGCAGTCGCCATTGGTACCGACAGGAACGTCAAACTCGACCTTGCCGTAGGCGTCGTACGGCTGGCTCTTGCGGATATCCCACGGCACACCAGAACCACGCAGCATGACACCGGTGAAGGAGAGGTTGAGGGCCTCGGTGGCGGAGATGACACCGACACCCCTCAACCGCTCGACCCAGACACGGTTGTCAGTAAGCATCTCCTCCGTCTCATCGATGCGATCACCAAACTGCGTTGCCCACTGGTAGATGTCGTCGAGGAGGCCGAGGGGAATATCCTGATGAACACCGCCGGGGCGAACATAGGCGGCGTGGAGACGGGCGCCAGAGACACGCTCGTAAAACTCCTACACGTGGGTGGGTGATCAGCCAACGTACAATTACACACACACGAATCGTCAAACCTACCATGAGCTTCTCTCGCTCCTCGAAACCCCACAGGAAGGGAGTCAGAGCACCAACGTCCATGGCGTGCGACAGCACGGACATGAGGTGGTTGAGGATTCGAGTAATCTCCCCAAACAGGGTTCGGATGTACTTGGCGCGGTCGGGAATCTCAATGTTGAGCAGCTTCTCAACAGCGAGGGCGAAACATTGTTCGTTGGTCATCATGGAGACGTAGTCGAGTCGGTCGAAGTAGGGCAGGGCCTGGAGGTATGTCTTGTACTCGATCAACTTCTCGGTACCGCGGTGCAGCAGCCCGACGTGGGGGTCGGCGCGGATGATTTCCTCGCCGTTGAGCTCGAGAATCAGACGCAGCACACCGTGGGCCGCGGGATGCTGCGGGCCGAAGTTGACGGTGTAGTGCCTGACCTTGCGGTCCTCGACGGAGTTCTCGCGCGACTTTCTGGCGGCGCCGGGGAGCTGGCGCGTCATGCCGTACGGATCGTTCGGGTTCGCAAAGTCGTCGTCGACGGGGATGAGCCGCGTGCCCATGGGCTCGGCAGCGGCGTACCTTCGGAGGCATGTCGTCGAGAAGGGGCGGGCAGCGAGATGGGGCGTCGTCGCGGGCCGCAGGCACAGTCGTTTGGCCCCTTGGCCAGCGAGCCTGTGAAGGGTGGCCATTGCGAGCTGGAGCAGGCGGGAGGAGCGGCGAGGAGAGGAGGGCGACGGAGATCGCCCGGGAAAGCCTCTGCTCAGAGTCAATGGCTGGCAGACGGAGAGATTTCGCCGTGGTCGTGGCCCTGTGCTGTCCCGAAAGCTTGCACGGCATGGAATCGGGGAGGCCTTGGCGGAGGGTTCGTGGCGGGTCCGGGATATTATTTTTGCGCCGGTGTGTGTGCGAGCGCCAATGAGGGCTGGAGGATTACATTCCTCACATGGCGAACCATCAACTCGAATCCTCGACATGGAGAATTCAGCCAAGCGACTTATCGACGGCAGAGGATGAGATTCGAAGCCGTCGGACTCGCATAAAAACCACATGAGTATGCCTGCAGCCAATTATTTTGCCCAAAACGGCGTCGATATGAGCGGGGAAAATCGTTCATCTTCCCACGCACCGGCCTTTATGAAACGTCCTTTATGAAACAGCATTGTGTAGAATATAGTGCGAATTAGTCTATATACTCCATGACGACTTTAATTATACGGAAAGACCAATCGCACGCGGCGCGCGGCGAAAGGCCGATTGGGTGCGCTGGAACGTCACGAGTAGGTGCGCTAGAAGGTTGCGCTGGACGGTGGTGCTGGACGGTGGTGCTGGATGGTGTGCTAGAAGGTGCGCTAGAAGGTGCGCTAGAAGGTGCTTATATAAGCCTCCGTTGCCTACTGGTAGGTGTGCTTACGTTGCGAGTATGCGCCTTGTACCTTATATCTATATATAGATTAATAATCCTGGCGTCTGCTATCTTGCTTTAGCGACTTCGAGTTAGCTTGCATTGACTTGGATTTGGTAGATTGGATCATTGCCGGCGCTGGCTAGGAGGTGAGCCGCCCGCGCGAATTGGACACGATTGAATTGATAGAGATTAGATATTTAATAGACGTTACGAAAGGACACTCACTATTATACTACTGCCTAAACAGGAGGATGTGATTGGCTGACTGGGCAATCTCGATTTCCCCCACAGTCGCCCGTGCTATTATTAGGGATGACGTTGAAGGAGTTGTCGACAGCCCTGTTGTTCTTCATACATGCTCCGCTATCCAAGCTCCCTCTGGTTCCGAGACTCTACTGGGCCTTGGTCCTCTTCGTTTGCTTCTTCGTTTGCTCTCCTTCCTCGCGGCCGCCCGACGAATCGTCCGAGCATGGCGGTCAACAACGTGGCCGGCGGCGTGATTCTCCGCATCGGCGAAAAGCAGTTCTTCACCACCAAGTCAACCCTCGCACCAGCGCGCTTCTTCACGACCCTCTGGACTCTCACCCCCCCCGAACAGGGCGAGTACTTCATCGACGCTGACCCAGCGCTGTTCGAGCACATCCTGCGCCACCTGCGCACGCGGCGGTTCCCTCTCTTCTTCAGCCAGGCCGAGGGCTTCGACACCAAGCTCTACCTCGCCCTCCTCGAGCAGGCCAAGTTCTACCAGGTCGACGCGCTGGAGGCCTGGATCACGGGGAGGCGGTACCACGATGCCGTGTGGATCAGCACCCGCGTCGTGTCCGACGTCCTCTACGGCGAGAGGCAGTTCCTCCACATGCAGGAGAAGCTCTGGACCGCGGGGGAACGCGTGGAGATTCTGTCCCTCAAGGACACCAACGGCAAGCATTGGGAGTGCCCGAGCCAGGATTGGCGACACCACGGATCCAAGCCTGCGTGCCTGAAGGCCAGGTGCCTGCGGTCGCAGCCGGGCGGGTTCGTCCCCATGCGCACTTGGAAGATCGAGGCCCAGGTCACGGCTGTGGAGATCCGCGAGGGCGTCTTGAAGCTCGGCCCTGAGACCGAGCCCGAGGTGCCGCCGCCGTATGGCGCTACAGATGAATAGTGACAGCTCTCTGATGGCGGCGTCGGCTTTGTTTAATGGGGATATGGGTGTCTATGCCAGCCAGGATGCAGTAGTCAAAATTTCATGTCTTATCCGAGTCACTCTCACAATGCCATATACGACCGTTTCCACAATGCCGCCTCCCCTTGGGTGGTCTTCTGCTGCCGCCATGGCGGGTGCGTCCGTGGGCAGACATGGTCTAATGATGAGCCTCCGTCCCGACGAGGGCCGCGCCAGGCCCCGGGCTCGGTGGGTTGGGCGACGTGACTATTCTGTTCTCTGGTGCCATGCCTCTCGCTTTCTATGCCTCCCGCAATTATCCTGTTGAAAAGATGTAAGCCTGTGCCTTTCAGGTTTGTCGCGTGATATGTCGAGAGTCGGAATCGTCACGGATCTTCAAGGCCGGGTTGGGACATTGCTAAGCCGGTGACGGCCCGGACCATTGTCTCGTATGCCTCGTTAAAACTGCTTGATAATGGCCATCGTTTGCTTTGGAGATGTCCGCGAGGCCAAGAAGGATATGATGGAGGTCCATGTAAGAGGCCGACCCGGCGCCAAAGTTGGAGGTTGATTTACTATTACTCTTACACTGGTGACTTGCAGAAGTATGCGGGCCGCTTTTGTTTAGTTGAAAGTATCCAGCGTCTCAACTCGGGCGCTAAAGAGTCGCGGCATCACAACATCCTCTCCGTGTCGTTTTAGGGGCTCTCAGCTTGCAGTATATTATTGTTATCATTACCTAGTGACTTGTAGAGTATCTAGTCCTCTGATAGTTCTCTCGGGCAGGAAAAACCGGAGTGCCCGGGGTAGAACGGTAAACCCTCCCGCTTCCTGTCCGCTCCTTCCTCGCTACGTGTCCGTAGCTAGTTGCTTCTCGTGCAATACTGGCGCCTCCAGCAAGTATAGTTCTAGGCTATACGCCTCGCCCTCGTCCTTAGTCGCGCCTGTTGTAACGACAACCGCAACCTATAATAACAATAAACCGTAACCTACAATAACAACCGCGGCCTATAATAACAACTATAGCCCACCAAATAACCGCAGTCTACAATAACAACCCCGCGCCCTTCTCCCGCCCCTCTTCCTTTCTTTTATCGTTTCCTCTTATTCAATTGAATTAGGACTAAAGTTATTTCTTACCTTCCCCTGTACGCGATCGTTACTACTCCTATCTAGCAATTACCGCGAAGTCTTATTAGAACTACGTTATATAGGGTTAGACTTACGACCTGGCAGGTTGGTCTTCTCTCTATCGGCTTTCGTTACTACTTCGTCTTAAGACGCTATCCTAGCAGCCCGTGCTCTAGTAGAACTATATCATAACCTTCACTTAATGCATGGTATTAAGAGTAAAAAGGTAAGTCTAGGCCACCCTCGTTACGGCTGTCGGTCTGAGGTTTAAGGTTATACTGACGCGCGTCTAGTTTAAGGCTGTGGCTAGAGATGCCTTGCGTGCTCGTGTTACTACTCAGAAGCAGCTTGCCAATTCCGGCCTTAACCAGCAGTGCCGCCAGCTCCGCAGAGCACCTGCGGTTACTCACGCATCTCGTTGACGTCATCGGAAGCGTCAACCGAACTATAGTGTCCATCGACAGCAACCTTACCGCCATATACAAGGAAATGGTCGAAGTTCGCCTCCAACTCGCTACGTTCGCAGCTTCTGCGCCTACCCAGTCGACCATAGCCGGCGATGGTAGCGATAGGGGTGTGGTTGGCTCCCCGCTCTCGAGCCGGGCTCCCTCCGTGGTGGGTGAGGAGAGTGAGAATATGGTTCCTCCTCCTCGAGTCCGTGCCCGTGTCGATGACGATGATGACGACGACATTCCTGCCGCGCTCCCCGTGCAGTATAATATGTATAATATTATTACAAGCAATGAAAGGAATATATATATAACTGGTAATGTTGCAGGCACACCACCTACGGCTAGAACAAGCATAGGGCGACAAGTTGACAGCGCCACAAACCGCGCCTCTTCCGCATCCCACGGCGGCTCCTCAAAGTTTAAATCGCCGCCAAGCATCCAAGGCACTATTTCTTCCGCGCAGACCCATCCGCCTGGTCGTCCGCGTCCTTGGGTCGCCGCCGCTTCGCCGTAGGAGCGCCGTCGCTGCGGCGGCCGAGAACGTACGCCAAACCGCCGTCGTCGGGGCCGACCATGGTGTCCCAGAACTCATTGCTCTGGTCAAGCACGTCGCCCTCATGGGGTAAGCTGACCTGCGCCGCCGAGTGATGGGAAGTCGACGCTGGGGGACCTTCTGCGTGTGTGGGTTGAGACGTGGTGGTGAGGCAGGCCGGAATGTCTTCCGCGTCTAGAAAATATGAAGGTGATGCTGGGTCATCCGACGCCCTGGCCTTTGGTTTGGCAACCGTAGACGTCTTCAGGGATGGCTTGTCCTGCGGCACCTTGTACCGGCTGCTAGAGGCCGTACAGGTCCGCTGCGTGTCGTCGAAGACGCAGCATCCCTCGACGCAGCCGGCGATGGATGGGTGCGGGCAGGGTTGAGAAACGCGCCGTTCGCTCACGCCCACTCTGGCATTGGACATCTGGACGAGTGCGCCGCCGGTGGTTTTTGCTGTTGCCGAGCCAAGGAGGGCAGAACGCGGAAGGGAAGCCTCCTTTTCTCCCCCCGCTGTCTGCGAATAGGGATGATGGAGTTGGGGTTTCGGTTGTTGTTCGAGGGTTGCCGTCCTCTCATCGTGGGACGCGTAAGTATGCGGTTGGTTACCCGGTGAACACAGAAGGCGTTGTTACGGTCGAACGCGAGGTAAGTTGCGCCTGAAGTTTAAATATCCGAGTGCGTGGCGAAACGCGAAACGCCAGGGAGATGCTCCGGGCATCGTGGCAAGCATCCGATGCCTCCCCGTAAGTGTGCGGCTCGCCATGGCTGCGGGGTGTGTGACGATGGGGTCGAGTCATCGCTTCTTGGGATCGGACGAGAAGGAAAAAACCGCGTGCCGATAGGGCGACTGCGGCGTTTGCCTGAAGATTGCATGTCCGCCAACCGTGGAGGCATGGGAACCCGTCGACGGGAGCTGACTACCAACCCTAGTTGGTCGTTGCATCAAGCTGCAGCCAAGCACGCGGCTGGGCAAACCAGGGACGATGTCGTGCAGCTTGAGTGATGCCCTTGTCGATGTCCCAAAGCGTGAAGGCATGTCGACCGGCGTGGACAGCGGTCGGCGACGGACGCCAACTCCAGCCAGACAAGCAAACATGTTTGTTCACCTCGGGGCACCGCGGCGAGGGATCCAGTCGAGGCCAGGGAACGCGCAACGCGAAGCTTGCGGAGAATCTTTGCCTGCGCCGGGCCTTGATTCAGTAATGCTATTCCAATAAGGCCGTCCGCCGTGATGGTTGAAGACCCAACCAAGCGCCGCCGAGAAACCAAAGAAGAGCGAGAGGGAGATGGGGAATCAAATCCTAGTTGCCGCAGCAGAGGGAATATATATCAGCACTCCTCGCCGCCCGCCGCCCGCCGCCCGCCGCGCCCTCATCCCGCAGACTCCGCGGTGCCGCCCACCATATTCACGCACAGCACTGCCGCGCCCGCCGCCAGACTGCCCAGGACCAGCATTTGGACGCCCTCGAGCAGGCACCGCCGCCAGCTCCCGTCCTTGCCGCGCAACACCCAGCTCTTGCCCGAGCCAAAGGCCATGAGAGCCACGAGGCACAGGCAGATGCTCCAGCGGAGCGCCATCTCGACCGTCGCGACGAACAGGTAGGGGAAGAGCGGGATGATGCCGCCGACGACGTACCCCAGCGAGATGGACAGGCCCGAGGCGACGGGCCAGATGGGCAGCTGCTGTTCCGAGGAGGACGCCGCTGCCGCCGCCGCCGCCGCCGCCGCCGCCGC
>NRSZ01000048.1:0-15290 GCA_002901185.1 Tolypocladium capitatum | reverse complement strand
GAGGAGAGGAGGGAGAGGAGGAGAGGAGGGAGGAGGGAGAGGAGAGAAGAACGGGTAGGAAGCGTCTGCCCCAGGCTACATACGTGGTACCTACCCAGGTAGGTAGGTAGGTAGGTATACACAGGTAGGCAGAGCGACATCCTGCCTCAGGCTAATACATACCTACCCAGGTATTAAACACAGGTAGGCAGACCGACCGACAGCCCATCCGTCGTCGTTTTGTTTCTTCTGTGCTTCCGGCCCCCAACACGCAGACAGCACAAAGCCAGACAGGCGACAGCTGCTCCGGTGTGGCTCACCCCGCCTGGCTGCGTCGTGGGCCGCAGAGATGCATCCATGGGTGTTGATAAAAACGGCCGCGCAGACTACCGGGAAGGGCTTGACGCCGAGTCGAATCGCCGCATTCGGGGGAAGCACGCATCTTCATATTACCCTACTCGTAGGTGGGCGGGAACAGTCACGAGGACGGCCTTGCTTGGCACAGCAGATGACCAAGAGTGGCGCGAGCGACCCGAGGCCCGCTGGGCGTGCGCGGTGCTGCGGGCGCGGAGCATCATGCTCGAAAAGCCGCTGCTCCGTGGCTACGGGCAGAAGAAGCAGCTCCGTCACCGGGCACGGCCTTGCGGTGCCCGTAGCAGTGCTCAGCCAGAGGGTAAGACTTGGCTCGTCGACGTGTCGTAACATCGTATCGGCTTACGAGCACTGGCGGAGACTTGCGATTCCCATTCGCCGCCAGCCTCTCCGTTTCGATTGGAGGACGCCGTCGAAGCATCTCGAGCAGGCGAGCGATGCAGGAAGAGAGGGCAGAAGGGCAGCGACAAGTGGACGGCTCGTTCTCGCAACAGTCCGTCTCGGTACGAAGTACTCGGCGGAATGCGCAGGCAATATTAACACCTTGTCCCTGCTCCCTGTGTCACCGAGCCCTGGAGCGACCCGCTTGCCCCTCAACCCCTCCAGCTCCATAGGCACGAGTAGCTGGCTCCCCAGGCCGCCAGCGGCGCCGACAACGCCCCTACAACGCCCCGACGAGGTCGCCTCCAACAGCCGCTAGCAGGGCCCGCAGGGGCTTACAGCGTGCGCGTCGGGGCTCCACCGCACCCCGGCCACCCCCCCGGCGACGCCACTCGCCATTTTCCTGACACTTCTGCACGCGCCGCGCAGCACGCAGGCCCTGCCAGCCACGTCGCATTGACCGAGGCGGCTCTCCAGCGCGGGCTCCAGGCGTTCGTTGCGCTGCTGCTCCCTCGCCCGCACCGCACCGCTCCGCACCGCTCCGCGCCTTGACAAACGCAATCCACCCAGGCCACCCTCCGGATGCGCTGGGCGATCCGTCCGCCTCTGCTGCGTCGGCCAGCTCCCCGTGCGCACCAGCATCGCCGTCGCCTCGTCGAGAGGACCCCGAAAGGAGGTCCCAGCCAACCCCGGCGCCGCCGCCGCGACTAGAACAAGGAATCAGAAGCTAATCTACTCGTATTTCTACCCTGCCTGCCTGCCTGGCCTGTCCCTCCACCCCTCTCGCCGGCTAGCCTCCGCCGTCTCAGCGGCCGCCCGCCCATCCAACCATCCAGCCCTCGCTCGTCCGTGGCCCTGTGGCTCTCGTCGGTCGGTCGCGCGCGCTTCCCGGGGCGCTGCAAACCCGGACCCGCTCGCGGCCCACCGTCCACCGTCCCCCAAGGAGCAGCTCCCACCTACCCAAGCAACAACCCTGCCTGCTTCCGTCTTCTCCAAAGTCCGTCTTGTGCTGAGAGGCTGGAGCAAACATCCCCGACCGAGGCGACCGCACCGCTCTCCATTGACGCAGGACTGCAAATTCGCTGCGCTGCGCTTCGCTGTGCCTCGCTGTCCCGTCCTTGCTTCCGCGCAGACCCCGACCCGTCGTCGACCTTGTTTCGTCGCCCGCACGACGACCCTTTCCGCAGTCATGGCCGGTCGCATGGTGCTCTACAAGCTCGTGGTTTTGGGCGATGGCGGCGTGGGGAAGACGGCGCTGACCATCCAGCTCTGTCTGCAGCACTTTGTCGAGACTGTGAGTTTTGTCCCTCTATCGCCGCCGACCTACGAGCTCTCCCCCCCTTCCCCTCTCGCATCGCACGCCTGCTCCGTCAATCACCCTTGCCCTTCTGCCCCCAAGCGATGCCTAGACTCGGGCTGACGACGCGCGCTGCGCCAGTACGACCCGACGATTGAAGACTCGTACCGCAAGCAGGTGGTCATAGATGGCCAGCCGTGCATGCTCGAGGTCCTCGACACGGCCGGCCAAGAAGAGTACACGGCGCTGCGAGATCAATGGATCCGCGACGGCGAGGGCTTCGTCCTCGTCTACAGCATCTCCTCCCGCTCGTCCTTCACCCGCATCAAGCGATTCCACCACCAGATCCAGCGCGTCAAGGAATCGTGCGCCTCCTCGCCCTCCTACCCCGGCTCGCCCTTATCCGCCGCCAACCCCCAACTGCCCGTGCCCATCATGCTCGTCGGCAACAAGAGTGATAGAGTCACGGAGCGCGAGGTGTCTACGCAAGAGGGGCACGCCCTGGCCCGCGAGCTGGGCTGCGAATTCGTCGAGGCGTCGGCCAAGAACTGCATCAATGTCGAGAAGGCCTTCTACGACGTTGTCAGGATCCTGCGACGCCAGCGACAGCAGGCGTCACGCCCGCCCGCCGGCTCCAGCGGCCGCTCGCGCACGGGCAACGGCGACATTGGCGGCCGCGAGCGCGAGACGCCGCGGTACCGGCGCGGCAAGGACGGCGAGAAGAGCAAATCCAAGTGCGTGGTATTATGAGCCGCTGCGTCGTCACTCGACGATGGCCTCTGTGGGACCTGCACGGGGCCACTGCGGCGGCGGCGGTGGCAGATGAGGGGTCATGCGTGCCTCTTCTGCTCGACCCTCGACGTGGTCCGCCAGCCCGCTCGGCCCCCCACGCGAGATGGACGAGGAACGGACCATGACGGAAAACGACGCTGCCGGCAGGAGACATGATTTTCTTGAGCGATTGACCATGGCAAGGAGGCTCTGCCGTTTCTGCTCCACGATGACGCAGCATCCCAGCGACGAACGAAAGCACATCCAGTTCCCGAATCGGCGAATGGCGTATGAACCAAAAATAGGCATATTCTGGGGCGCTAGGTATTCACGACATTTACACACGTTACACAAATTCCATGACTTTTTGCTCTCTCCCACCGCCACTGCCGCTGACGGGGGAGGCTTCGGGAGACGCCTCCTCGCAGCATTCAACCGCGCCTTTTCTCATTCGTCTCCCGGCAACATGTTCAAATCAACGTCGAGGCCAGCACGTGGTGTTTGGGGGTCTCGGCTGAGTCCTTTCTTGAGCCGACTGTTTCACTCTCTCTTCCGTCTCGAATAAACAGAAAAGCCCGCTTCTCGACGCATGATCAAGGATTGTCGGTGTTGGTGCCGGTGCCGGTGCCTGGTTGGATGTCATCCGTTTGCCCCATCAGCCATGTCCTTTCATTCTATTTGCTGCCCCCCTTTTTGTCTATCCCCCAAGGCCTTGAGTGTGTATGCGGAAGGAGAGGAATTGGAAAGGAGGAGGATGGAGAGCCGAGGGCGATTGCTTCGCTTGTCTATGTTGAAGGATTGAAAAGATTTCCAAACGAGACGGACGTGGTCTCACTGGCCGAGGAAGAGAGGCTTGGGCTGGAAGCTGGGCCGAGCGCCCATGTTGGAGTCCACTTGAGGGCTGTGGACATGTATCTACGGGCTTATGGCCGTCAACCATCTACATATTCACATATTCACCCCGTTCACCGTTGAACACGGTCACGTCCACCCGCGTCTCGGCGAATGCTCAAGGTACAAGATGGCCTTGGAGACCAACAGCATGTGAAGCCCTGTGCAACTTCGGGTCAAATCACGCCAGCAACACCCTGCGGCCGGAGGGGAACCAACATATACGTGCTTTGTACGGATTGCGCCCCCTCATGCTCAGACACGAGTCCTTGCGCCGTTGGCGCCAATATCCAACCCAACAACGCCCTTCCCCCGGGCCCGAACGACGCCTCTGCATGCGCCCATCCGTGCCTACTGCAGCCACTCGCTCGCTGCATCGGGGCATCGTATACTGCTACCTTGCCACGGTATGCATACGCCCGCGTCGCCACCGTGCACCGTGACGTCGGATGCACACACCCCCGAGAAGGGGGGGGCTTGGCATTCCCTCGTTGAGGTATCAATCCCGCTAGCAGGCCACGGTAGCGTTGGCGATACTAATTGACACTCTTTGGTCGGCGGGTGTTAGGGCATGGAAAAGTGCGGAGGGACGTCGCTATTGGGTGCTGCTGCTGGATGTTCATGCAAAATGTAAGGTACCTATGTATCCGTAGGTCATGGGAGTTTGGGGTGCGGATAGCCGTGAGCGTATATCATGTAGTCTGTACAGTCTGTGCTTATAATACCATCCTCGAAGACCTCGCAATCCTCACGGGTTTGCCTCCATTCGCTCACCGAGATAGCCCGCCTCACGCACACGTGGCTTGACGATGCACCCTTGCGGACGTCGGTCTTCCAACGTCGCCCTCGCATGTGCTGCAGCCCCCTGCGCACACCGCGCATTGTTGACCAACAGCCCCTGGAACAAGCAGCAGGTTGCAAACGGCCTGGTGTTGTGGCCAGGGGTTTGCCGACCGGGTCGGAAAGTAGGTCGTTGACATGCGGCTGTGCCACACTCCCGCCTCTGCTGTTGCTGCGACATGAACGTTGGCGTCGTATCTGGTTCGTCAACTTCTGTGACAAGAGTCGGGCTCTGCACAGGCGAGCAAATGTCGGTTAGGAACATCCGAGAGCGGCACGACAACTGGCCCCGATGAAACCACGGGCCGAGATTGATCCATAATTTCTATTCAAAGAAAACATACAAGAATAAAATGCTTGTTGTGGATAAAGATACCGCCCATCCATTCATCCGATCCCATCGACATTCATCCCGAAAGACGCCAGTATCCAGAATCTCTACAACTTTGCCGCTAAGAGGCAACTATAAAAAACGTAGCCAAGCCCCCAGAGCTGCCGGCTATATACATAACTAGGTCAGCTCTGCTCGGTGCTGGGCTGGTATTAAGCATGAAATGGTAGCAAGACCTGTCATTCCTTGGTGGCGTGCTCATCGCCAAACGGGCTACGACCCCGTTCATTCGACCCCGGCCGTCTTGATGCCTTGCTCCCGCCACGGTGATCCTCGCCTTCGTCTTCGATCACGGAGCCGAGTGTGGGAATGCCGGAGGGTTTTGGTGTGGCAGGCGGGTCCGAGAAGGGCCCCAAGTCTCCTCCCATGGACGAGTCGTCAACGTCCAGTGTTGGGGTATGGCTGGCCGAGTCGGAGTACGAGACCGAGGACGATAACCCAGACGATGTGCTGCCTTCCGGCTTGGCACCGACATCAACCTTCCTAGGTCCACCGCCCAGCTTCACTACCTGGGCCCGGCCTTGCGTGGCAGTGTTGGCATTGTTGACGAGGGTGGAGCCAACGCTGAAGGCGCTCACGCTGCTCTTTGGTCGTCCAGCGCCAAACTTTTCAAAGTTGATGCCGGGGACGGGAGGCGTGATTGCGCCACTGGTGTTTCCGGACTTGACGCTGACAACAGTGGGCTTGGCCCGCATGCCGGTCTGCGCCGTGATCTGGACCTGGGCTTGTTTGCCGTAGATTGTGGATGCGATGCTCGAGCGAGGAGCATACGAGGTGCGGTCCGTGTATGCGGATATGCCAGAGTAGGTCGAGTCTCGCAGGTTCCCGGGGACGAAGAAGTGCTGGTCGTCAAGGTTGGACTGGCGGTTTCCTTCCGAGTGATGCATCGGGATTGGCGGAACAGGTGGCACGAGGACCGTTGGGGAGGTTGGGGAGGTCGGAGTCGCGCGGTTGGTGACGCCGGGAATGTAGGCGATCTGGATGATGTTTGACGCACGCGTCAGGACGGTAGAGGCGATGGAGTGCACCGTGTGAGTGGAGGAGCGGTGCGTCATCCGCGAAGCGTTGTCTTTTTCGACATCTCGAGCATTGCCAGCGACGGGCTCAAATATGGACTGCGACAAGCGCGACCGCTTAGGCCTGATGAGGAACCTCCAGACCAGATATGTGAGGGCCGCAATGATGACAATACCACCGAGCACACCGCCGACAATAGGGCCAGGGTTTGGCCCGTTGTTGTCCCCGCTCCCACTGCCGTTTTTCGGTGTCGGCGCCGAGTCAGTCAGGCAAACCGACTTGGGGCATTGCGTACAATCGACAGGGATCGTGTACTGGCAGACTTGCCCGTCGTCGCACTTGGGGCATTCCAGCCTCGAGTTGCTGTCGCATTGCACGCACCCGCGCTTTTGGGGAACGAGTTTCAGGGCTGGTGATCAGAGGTTAGACGTTGAGTTGTACATCAACGGGGGCGGCACGCTCGCCACATACCTTCATGCAGCTCCGACAGATCCTTAGCAAAGGCAAATGGCGGTGCTTGTCCGTCCATGGTCAAGGGCCACGGAAAGGATTTTGGAGGAAGAAGCGTTTCGACGTCAACGGGCTCGAGCAACTGGAACGACGGCGACGAGGAGCCTGTGCTGACGATGATGTCGTGATCGGGCGCTGTGCTTCCAAGAAGAGTCGCGGCAAGGCTAAGGATGCTGGTGATGGATATTCGATTCGCGTCGGGATACGTATGTGACTCGCGGCGACAATGGACAGTTGTTTGGTTGGAAAAGAATGAAAGACAAGTTGAAACGATTGGACTGGGAGACTAGCTCGGGGAGAGAAAGACGGGTGACAAGACTAGACAACGGAAGAAAAAGACATAGTCGACCTTGGCGACTGCGAACGGAAGAGAAGTCGACGTGTTCGAGCGAGGATCGTTGGTTGAGGCTTTTGCGGTGTCGTGGTCGAAGGGATTGGCGCGGTGGAGGATGAAGCAGAGAGGGTGTCTCACAGCGGGCGGAGACGAAAGGGGCGGGGATGGCCGCTGGCCTGATGGAACGTCGCGATAGTGCCAGGGCAGGGCGGCTAGGGCAGTTTAGGGCTAGCGAGGCAATTTAAAAGCTTCTGCACAGTGCGCCGCGGGTCAACATGCGGGACAGGGACGGCGCACGAGGCGCACTGGGCTTCCTTGTCGTGTTAACGCCAAGACCGTGCGAACATGTCCAGACGCCATGTCCAGACGGCGGGCATGCAAGTCAGTCCTCTGCATCGAGTCCGTCGTCGTCGACGCGAATGCGGCGACGCGGTTGTTGGCACACAGTCTCGCCGCATTAGGCAGCTGGAATGCGGTGTCGCCTGGCACGGTATGGATTATCGGCAACACGAAACTGCCCGTCGGCCCTTTGCACAACTCCCAATCACTAGCTACATGCACCGGGATGTTGGCGCGCTGTGTCCTCGAATCAGAGGCCTCCGCGCCTTGGCCGTGAGCTGCCGTGCTTGGCTGGGGAAGCCTCTCGTTTCAAGAACGGGAAGACAGATGGCATTTGCGATATGTAACCGATCCCGAGAGGCGTCGATTTGTGACACGGGCAGACACGAGATACCCTTGGTCATGACTAGGTATTTGTGCCTGCTGCTGTAGAATCATGA
Organism: Tolypocladium capitatum; assembly: GCA_002901185.1. Lineage (NCBI taxonomy): Eukaryota > Fungi > Ascomycota > Sordariomycetes > Hypocreales > Ophiocordycipitaceae > Tolypocladium > Tolypocladium capitatum. Next base: position 7,728 of record NRSZ01000048.1, on the reverse strand, counting down.
AAAGTTCGATGCTGGCGACTGGCTGGAGAAGACATCTGGACTCCAGAGCAACAGGGAGCAATAAACGCTCTAGGCTGCGGGCCCAATTTCTCTGTAACAGTGGCGCTTGGGTTCGTAGCGGAGAAGGATCACCAGCTGATCTTCGATCACGACTCGGCGCGTGCACGAGGCTGTCGTCCAACGGCCAAAGGCCAGGCCACTTAAAAACACCATGCCCTGCCCTTTGTCCGCCCTCCCAATGTCAAGCTGTCGCAATAACCTTCCGCACATCTCTTGGCCCGAGAATGCGGCCAACCGGTGCCTTGGCTGCCGGGTAGATACCGAGCTGGGCAGCTTCATCACCAGCAACGTCAAGTCTCGCCTATCCCCATGCGGAGAGAACCTTGAAGCCACGGCGATGCACGCCAGCGGCAACTGGATGGCGGTGATAGTGGGATGGAGGACTACGACTCGTAGACTGTCAGTGGCACCTGCATCAGCCCAAACGGTTTGGATCTCCTGGCATCGGACATGTCGATCTGGAGCAGACGGCACCCTTCCGCAAGACCACGACAGCTCCATACGACGGACATTTTCCGCCCGGTATGTTCTGGTGCGTCTAGGTACGTATGCAAAAAAAAAACAAAAAAAACCCACTGCAAGGCTGAGTTGGTGGGTTGACAGAGTAGCAGTTTTGACGCCGCGCTCGTATAACCACCATGGTGAGATCCTGACAGATCCTTCACAGCAACGTTGACATCCATGTCACGCCAGGCTCCATGTCAGATGCGCTGCTCAAAAGCGAACGGGTATCGTTCTAGCCGGCTGCACCGCCTCCACCGGACTTGCGCGTACAGGCCCTTAGCCGCTCCGCCGGCTGCTATTTTTAGGAGTGGCCCAGTCACGCCGGCTGGATATTTGCTCGTGTTGGCTTGCCCTGCGTGGAAGCTTTGACGTTGTTTACGTACCTGGACGAAGGGCGCAATTTTTCCGTCTGCCGAAGCACAGCCCGGGAAATGCTCGCAGCCGAGCCTCTCGTGGCAACACGGGAAATAGAAACGCTTGATGTCGAATGACCCCATGGACAAATTTCTGACAAGCGCGGGCTGACATGCTGCGGGCCAGCCGCCGAGATTTTCGCTCGCCTGTACCGAGTACCCGTCGTGGTCGACGGCTCAAAGGCAGCAGAAACGGGACTCCATGAGCCTCTCCGCACGCTGTTCGGTTTCCTTCCCGTGCTGCCATGCCACGCTGGGGCGACCGAGTGATCGGGGCTGACTCGCCATTTCTGTCGGAGCCGCTGGCACCGGCCCATCTGCTGACGTCGTCATGCTTCGGTGGCCCACCTTCTTGTCAGGTTGTCAGGGAGCCGGGCTGGGCCCCAGCGAGCCGGCTCAGCTGCTCTACATAGCGCCCGTCCCCTATTTTTTACGGGGAACAGGTATGAAACACGCCCAGGGATCGCCGAAAAAAACACGTCCTCAGTGAACCCTCCCTCTGTCATCCCTGGGTCCCTCCTCGGGCTCTGTTCTTTTTTCTACATTCTCCTCCCCACCGCCTGCATCATCATCATCCACCATCCCCCTTTCCATCTCCTCTCCCAACTGTCACCGTTCGTTTGAGGCTGGCGCCCTCGCTGCTTGGTTGCGCGACCTGGAGTTTTGACAAGTTGCCTTCGCGCCTCGTGGCACCTTAATTTTCCGGCACCTGCCACGCAAACGCACCCACGAGGCAAAAGAGCCATCACCCCAGCCCCCCTTACTGAGCCGCAGTCTTCCCAGAAAGCATCTCTACCGGATCGCAAACTCCCGTTTCTTAGCTCGAGAGAGCGAGTTTCGTTTGCATCATGGCGTACAACGGCCATGGCCAAGGTCAGGAGTACAGTGGCGGCGGCGGAGGACACCCCATGCAGGACCTCCCTGCTGGCGGAACCGTGAGTTCCTGAACCCGAAGCTCTGCGCCCCAGCGACGACGCACATGCTAATGCGAGAACCTCCCAGTATCACCTGCCCCCCCAAGATCACGACGAGGAGGCTGGACGCTATCTGCTGAATGAACCCCCGTCCATTGGTTACGAGCACGACCGGCTCGGCGCTGGACCCCCCCCCGATCGCCCAGTCTCCGCGTACAGCCTCACCGAGTCCTACGCCCCCGGTGCGGCGCAGCATCCCGGTGCCGGCTCTGGCGGCTTCGGCGACAGTGCATATGGCCAGTACCCGCAGGATGCGGGATACGGGTTCGACCGTCCGCTCTCGACCGTCCACGACGAGGAGGAGAGCTGGATGCAGCGACAGCAGCAGCCGGCAGCCGGCAGAGCCGCCGGCGGCGGCCTGAAGCGCTACAATACCAGAAAGGTCAAGCTCGTCCAGGGCTCCGTCCTGAGCATCGACTACCCCGTCCCCAGCGCCATTAAGAACGCCGTGCAGCCGCGCTACCGCGACGTCGAGGGCGGCAACGAGGAGTTTATGAAGATGCGCTACACGGCCGCGACGTGCGACCCCAACGACTTCACCCTCAAGAACGGATACGATTTGCGACCCCGCATGTATAACCGACATACGGAGCTGCTCATCGCCATCACGTACTATAACGAGGACAAGGTCCTGCTCTCCAGAACCCTCCACGGTGTGATGCAGAACATCCGCGACATCGTCAACCTCAAGAAGTCGACCTTTTGGAACAAAGGCGGCCCTGCCTGGCAGAAGATTGTCGTCTGCTTGGTCTTCGACGGCATTGAGAAGGCCGACAAGAACACGCTCGACATTCTGGCCACCGTTGGCATCTACCAGGACGGCGTCGTCAAGAAAGATGTCGATGGCAAGGAGACCGTCGCTCACATTTTCGAGTACACCAGCCAGCTGTCCGTGACACCCAACCAGCAGCTCATCCGCCCGACGGACGACAGCCCTCAGAACCTGCCGCCCGTCCAGTTCATCTTCTGCTTGAAGCAGAAGAACAGCAAGAAGATCAACTCGCACCGTTGGCTCTTCAACGCCTTTGGCCGAATCTTGAACCCCGAAGTCACCATTCTGATCGATGCCGGAACCAAGCCCAGCCCTCGATCCCTGCTGGCGCTGTGGGAAGGCTTCTACAACGACAAGGACCTCGGAGGTGCCTGCGGTGAAATTCACGCCATGTTGGGCAAGGGCGGCAAGAAGCTCCTCAACCCCCTCGTCGCGGTCCAGAACTTTGAGTACAAGATCTCCAACATCCTCGACAAGCCGCTCGAGAGCTCCTTCGGCTATGTTAGCGTGTTGCCGGGTGCCTTCTCCGCGTACCGGTTCAGAGCCATCATGGGCCGCCCGTTGGAGCAATACTTCCACGGCGACCATACGCTGTCCAAGCTGCTGGGCAAGAAGGGTATTGACGGAATGAACATCTTCAAGAAGAACATGTTCCTGGCCGAGGACCGAATTCTGTGTTTCGAGCTGGTCGCCAAGGCTGGCCAGAAGTGGCATCTCACCTACATCAAGGCTGCCAAGGGTGAAACCGACGTCCCCGAGGGCGCGTCCGAATTCATCAGCCAGCGCCGACGATGGCTCAACGGTTCCTTTGCCGCCTCGCTGTACTCCCTGATGCACTTTGGTCGGATCTACAAGAGCGGCCACAACATCATCCGCATGTTCTTCTTCCACATCCAGCTCATTTACAACTGCCTCAACTTGATCTTCTCCTGGTTCTCCCTGGCCTCCTACTACCTGACGACGACCGTCATCATGGACCTGGTCGGTACGCCTATCATTGCCTCGAGCACTACTTCGGAGCACCATGGCTGGCCCTTTGGCGACACGGCGACGCCGATCATCAACGCGCTGCTCAAGTACCTCTACCTGGCCTTTGTGATCCTGCAGTTTATCCTCGCCTTGGGCAACCGGCCGAAGGGCTCCAAGTTCACCTACATCGCCTCTTTCATGCTCTTCGGCCTCATCCAGGGCTACATTCTTGTGCTTTCTGGATACCTGGTCGCCCGAGCATTCGACACGCCCATCCAGGACCAGATCTCGCTCGATTCGGGAGCAGATTTTGTTCGGAGCTTCTTCTCCGGATCTGGCGCGGCTGGTGTCATCCTGATCGCCTTGATCACCATCTACGGCCTCTACTTCATCGCTTCGTTCCTGTATCTGGATCCCTGGCACATGTTCCACTCCTTCCCGTACTACCTGCTGCTCATGTCGACATACATCAACATACTCATGGTGTACGCCTTCAACAACTGGCACGACGTTTCCTGGGGCACCAAGGGATCAGACTCGTCCGCCGCTCTTCCTTCCGCGAACATCACCAAGGGCGAGAAGAACGAGGTGGTGGTGGAGGAAATCGAAAAGGAACAGGAAGACATTGACAGCCAGTTTGAGCAGACGGTGCGCCGAGCCCTCGCCCCCTTCAAGGAGGTGGAGGAGGTGGAGAAAAAGGACGTCGAGGATTCGTACAAGTCCTTCCGAACCGGCCTGGTCGTGTCATGGCTGTTTTCAAACATTTTGCTGGTCATTGTCATTACCAGTGACAACTTCAACTCCTTTGGCATTGGTGTAAGTCTTGCTTTGGTTTGGTGCGTCTCCCTGCATCGGCAACTGACGTGTATTCGCAGAAAACGGCCTCGGTCCGTACCGCCAACTTCTTCAAGTTCCTGCTGTACGCCACTGCAGTTCTGTCGCTGGTTCGATTCTTTGGCTTCCTGTGGTTCTTGGGCAAGACCGGTATCATGTGCTGCTTTGCACGGAGATGAGAGGGACATGGATGGGCACGAAGTACAGAGTACACGTACCAGCGTTTGGGAAACGGCGGTTATTGACAGGGTATCACGTCACGGGTGTCGAGACTAGACAAATTGGCTTATTTGTGAATACCTCGTTTTGTAACGGTTCTCTATAGGTATTAATGCATGGCAAGCTTTTTCTTCTTACGATTCCGCGGTAGCAATGTGGAAAGAGACGACGGAAGGCAAAGTCTACTTAGCGGGCTTGTGTGATGCATTGCCTAGTCCACGCTTTTTGCTAGTCGGTTAGCATCTTGTTGATGCGTGCCTTTGGTCTTGTTAGGTGGGTGAAGAGCCAGTGCGAAAAGTCGGGCCCTATCCCGGTTACAAACCTATTCGCGCGCATGAGTCCGGGGTTGATCCTGAAGAGGGGGATGCCACGCTTGGTGGCCTCGTCGTACAGGCGAGCTGCCTCGGCCCGTGCTATCTCCTGCGGTGTAATCCTATCTTCCAGGGCTGACTGCTCGCCTCGGCTGTGCAGCCTCTCTGGGGTGAGGGCCTCCTACTTCTCTTGGAGGTATTCCCAGCCTGCGGGCTCATAGAAGAGCTTGGGCTCGATGGGGTCGGTCGCCTCGGCATAGCGGAACGGGCTATACCGGTTGCCGTCAGCTCGACATACCAAATGGTGTCGCGATCGTGGTCGGCGGTGGCTGTCGCTGATATCCCGAGCGGCGCCGTCCAGGCGCCTTCTCCAGTATAACGATGCGTGGGATATGCTCTGCCACAGGGTCGAGGCACGCCTTATTACTGTCGTTGACGACGTCCGGATTGGCGTCGGCATCGGGCGTCGGGTCCATGCCGTCAAACATTCTGAGCCTGTCGATGCCTTCCTGCGAGAGGGTGGTCTTCTTGCCCGGCCGAGACATGCGTTTAACCATAGTACCATATGTGGTCGCGACGATGATGCGACAGGTCTGATGTTGCGTCACTGTTGATGGTGCACTCCAGCCTTGATTAATCAATCCCCCGCGTAAACCCCGGCAGATTGGGCAGGTACCTTAAAGAGTATTATCGTATCGTGGCATTTTATCGCCGTCCTTCGTCTTCGTCAGACTGGCGATTGCATCATCGCGACCGACAGCCAACCTCCCACGCTGCCTTTTTCTCTCCATCCTACAAACCTCCGCCGCAGCCCCTGGTAACACGAATTAGCCGAGTCCCCGGGTCGGACGACAGCCCAGAAACCAACTGTTACCCACCACGTCCCGCTCCTTTTGTCCGACTGACCCCTCTTGCGGGGTTACAGCCTGCAAGATGTTGAAAATATGGTCCATGGTATGAAGCACCACACAGGGAAGGTCGAGGTTCGGAGTGCTAACGGCATGGCAGAAAAAGGAGCAGAAGCAGGCTGAAAATGCCGAGGGCCAGGCTGCGGGAGGCAAGAAGAAGAAGGTCACGGCAGCCCAACTGCGGGTTCAAAAAGGTATGCATGGGCAGCCGCGCAGATGCGATGCTCGAGCCAGAGTGCAGAGTGCAGGGAGTTGACGTTTCTACCACGGCGCAGACTTGTCGGAGCTGTCGCTTGGATCGACGATGAAGACGGACTTCCCCGACCCGGACGATATCCTCAACTTTGTCCTGACGATCGACCCGGACGAGGGCATGTACCGAACTGGCCGGTTCACATTCGACTTTGCCATCAACCAAAACTTCCCACACGAGCCGCCCAAGGTGCGGTGTAGGGAGGTCATCTACCACCCCAACATTGATCTGGAGGGCAAGGTGTGCCTAAATATCCTGCGCGAAGACTGGAAGCCCGTGTTGAACCTCAACGCGGTTATTGTAGGCCTGCAGGTATGGTTGTCTAATGGCCGTTGTGACGTCTTGAACCGTAACTGTTGTGCGCAGGAAAGCTAATTCCTTGGGCAGTTCCTCTTCCTCGAGCCCAACGCCTCGGACCCGCTAAACAAGGAGGCGGCAGACGACCTACGGCACAACCGAGAAGGATTCAAGAGAAACGTTCGAACGGCCATGGGCGGAGGCTCTGTTAAGGCAACCACGTATGATCGAGTGATCAAATAGTGGGGGCTCACGTCAACGGAGAGCCTTGAGGCCTTGGCTGCCAGTCAGCGCACCGCGCGCGACCAACTAGCAGATGAGTGGGTTCGCAACTCTATATTGGACTCCAACATACTTCTCATGCTGGCTATCGTGGTGGGTGAAGCGATAATTCATGCATACGATCGATTATCCTTCGAGAGGCCGACGAGGTGAGCTGTTGATTACTTCGGGGCGACATACACACATCATCGATAGAGGATGAAGGAGGCATTGCCCCGGCGTCTGAACGCGACCGCCATTAGGGGCGCCCTGCTTGATAAAAGCGAAGACGACTGCTTTGAGCCCATGGGAAAGCGTGGATACGATACTTGACTGCTTTTCGTGATTATAACCCCATTTTTCTATGTCTTGGGTGTGGTTCTCTGGCGGTGACGCACCTCGGTGCCGTACAACTCGACATGACCAATAGCGATTCTTGCCAGACACCAAGCCAGATAGAGGAAACAGACACATGAAGCTGTTCTGCAGCTTCACCATGAGCATCTAGGGGACGGTCTTCACGAAGCGCAGCCACGAACAAGACGCGTAGAATGCATAGAATGGACGGGAGCGAAGCGGTGCCACGTCTCTCTGTCGAGAGAGTCAACGCAAACCACCACTCTTCTTTGGCGTAAGAGGGAAGACGTCGAGGTAGGCGGTGCGGTGCCCTTGGGACGATGGTGATGGTGATGGTGTAGATGCGAACGTGTAAGCTGCCCCTTTGCAGCCCCTTTAATGAGACTTTACCTATATATTTCGTAGTTTACTAGTATTAAGACTCTTCTGGCGGAGGTAGTATAATTTTCTTTAAGAAATTATAAATATAAAGAAATAAAATAAACCTGCTCCCCATATCCGGTTTCTACGGAGGTTGAGCCTAGGTTACTTCGTAGGGCCAACTAAAAACCCCATGACGGCGGGGCACGACGTCATTATCCAGCTTACCTTGTACT
>NRSZ01001201.1:0-22466 GCA_002901185.1 Tolypocladium capitatum | reverse complement strand
GCACTCGCTATCCTCAATATGTTCGACTGCGGCATTATACACCTAATTGACAGACCCGATATTGACCGGCCGTATAACGCTATCACCCTTACGCATGATTTACACCAGCTCTTTGGCGACTTCAAGATCTTCTTTGAACCTATATTTGATCAGCTGCCGCATACTTACCGAATCTGCTCTCTTACCCACGCCAATTTCGTACGCGACCCTAGCCTCCCAGTTACTCGGACGCTCTATCTCACCGATACCCGGACTATCGACCCTCCTTCCCCTCGGCTTCTCGCAGTTCATCGAGCTATTGCTCATATTCTTCGCCTCTCAGCAACAGGGCAGTATATAGATGCCTTGCTGAGGGATATAGAGGAGACGACTGTACGCGCCGACGGGTCTAGCGAATTAGTCCGCTTCGTGACGCTTAGGTTAGGAGGGTGGCTGGACAATGCTATCTGTAGTTAGACGTAACTGAAATAAGGCATGACTATAAGTTAGAAAGGGCTAAACCGAAATTCACTTTTTCTCGCTCTCTGCACCTGCATGTAGAGAGAGAGTAGATGCCTCCCAACCTCCCGACAGTCATCTGTGACCCAAAGATATGCTCCACAAACACTTGGCTGTTGCAGTGCTGGCATATCCTGGTGGAGGGAGTCGTACCAACTGGCCGTCGCGGACTACCATTAGAGGGTATGCCTGTGCCGGCTCGAAGTCGCTCCAAGAGTAGAGGCGAACCATTTTGGAGAGCATCATAAACAAGCTCTCATGTGCGGCACAGTTACGTACGGAATTCAGATGTGCCATCTACTACGGCACCTTTTTTCTTCCTTGCGAGGTTCCTGGAAGAAGCTCGGATACGTCTGCCTCTACGAAGCACCGCCGGCTGTGGTAGCTCTATTATTGATCAATTGATTACGAAGTACGAAGTACGAAGGCTGAGCCCAAAGGTAATGTCACCGCCCTGACCCGTGTGGCAGACTACTTCACCATTCGTTGAGCCACTGATCGTACGTAATAATCTCTATGAGAATAGCCGCATGTTTATGTGAGTATTCACTATGTATTTAATCAAGCAAACATGTTGGTCGCAACCCGACTGCTCCGCTGATTCCCGACTATCATGCCTCGCCACCGTCTACAACCTCTGAATGGCGTCTCATGGTCTCCCGGAGAGGGCTGGTAGGCGCAAGCCCGCTCCCTCAGCGGTTGTACCATAATCGATGGATGCGTTTGGCGGGCGCTATTGGACAGAATAATTAGGGTATAGCCAGACGAAACAGAGGTGATTCCATCCACTTCACGAGAGTGTGGAATGAGTGATTACGGGTAGTGGGCAAGCGTGGCAGGCCAACCCCATGGGGCTAGAACCACCACTCCACTTAGGTAGGTTGCTTGTTGGTGCCTCCCTGCACAGATCCCTTGCAGACAGCCCCGACGCCTCAGGCTTGCGGGCTCGAGTTTCTTCCTTGCATCGAAACGGCGCCGCGAGGACGATGCCCATGCCCCGTGCCCGAAGATGGCTGCACCTCTCCGTGAAAAGCGAGTAGCCAAGGAGCGCCAGAAGGTGCGGCTCTGCACATCCCCAGTGACCGACTTGTCGAGCTTCGGGAGTCCAAGGCTGACCACGTCACCCCCACCGCAGATCGATAAGCATGGCCTGCCGCCCGGCATCGAGCTCGTCGACGGCGACAACCTCAGGGAATGGCTGCTTGACATACGCGTCCTCGACAACAACCCGATATACCAGGGTCAGACCTACCGCTTGAGGTTCCAATTCCCACAGGCGTATCCCATAGGTACACGGCCACAAGGACTCGGCTAGACGAGCGTCGCACTGACATGACACCGCTGCAGAGCCTCCAGAAGTCACGTTTGAGGAGAAGCCGAACCGCCCGATCCCCATACACCCTCACATCTACTCCAACGGCATCATATGCCTCGATCTTTTGGGGAGCCAGGGCTGGAGCCCGGTCCAGAGCGCCGAGAGCGTCTGCATGAGCATACAGAGCATGCTGACGAGCAACACCTCCAACGAACGGCCGCAGGGCGACGCCGAGTTTGTGATGCTCAATAGACGGCGGCCACGAGACATCCAGTTTGTGTACCATGACGACACCGTATAGAGCAAGGTGGGTGGGTTGGGGGGTTGGGGGGTTGCATGTTGCGAGCGGTCATTTGCTTTCTTGCTTGAAATATCTGGACATGGGCTCGGCGTACGTGCTTCATTGATGCCAGCCACGTGGCTGCCTACCTTCCCCCCACAACAAGGCGACAGGGCGTATGGTTTTGAGGCGGCATCTGGTCGAGCGGGACGGCGGCTCTCACGCTTACTCCCGAGAGCACAAGGCTATGTATGGCTTGCTTCGAGGTCAACGTGGACGGCGACGAATATAAATGAAGACGCACAAGGATGCAAAGTAGCAACCGACGGCGTACACAATAAATGGCGTCATCAACATCTATCTACATTACCCCAGGCATGAAATGGACGTACGTCGTACTTCGTACCTACGAGTACATCGCGGCCTGTTTGCGCATCAAGATCATCAAGATTGGATCACTTGCTGGTCAGAGCTGCCCTGCAGGTGCCTGTGCGCGTGCGAGGCCCGGATGACGTACATACATAGGTACCCGTGGTGGGTAGCCCAGGTGGGGTGCCTAGGCGCCTGGCTGCCTCACCGCCCTGGCGCAGCGAGGGGATGGGCAAACTGAATGACGGGAGCTGCTCGTCACCACGTCTGCTCCTCGGCCTTCGGCTCACAGAGCTGCTGTCATGGCGCCGCGCACCGAGTTCAGCACCGAGCAGGTCCGGAACAAAGCTCGCAAGGACCTGCTGTACCTGCTTGAGGGTGTAAGTAAGGCTCACTGCCGACCCGAGAGCCCTTGTTGCAACCCAGGCCTGCTAAACGCTCGGGCACACAGGTCCGCGGCAAGAAGAACCTCGTGTTTGACCGCAGCCTGGTCGGGCCAATCGGCACGATAGTCAAGGTCACGACTCTCCAAGAATACGGCGTCGACAAGTTCTTCGTCTTGGACAACGATAACGTCGACGCGAGCCAGCACAATGTCGTCTTCATCGCGAGGGGAGAGTGTGGTCGTCATGCCGAAACCATAGCAGGTATGCCGACACCCTTCGCTTCTCATCCCACGATACCCGTTACACTGCTTATGGTTTCTGTCGCACCCAGGCCAGATCAAACGAGTTCAACGCGAGAGCCAGACCAACCATGAGTTCCACGTCTTCTGGGTACCACGCCGGACCCTGGTATCGGACCAGCTCCTCGAGGAAGCGGGTGTATTGGGAGACGTAAGCATCTCCGAGCTGCCGTTGTCCTTTTTCCCGCTCGAGAAGGATGTATTGTCTCTGGAGCTGGACGACTGCTTCCGAGACCTGTACTTGTCCAAAGACGTCACGCCAAACTATCTCTTGGCCAAGGCCCTCATGGAAATACAGCAGAACCACGGACTGTTTCCCCGGATCATTGGCAAAGGCGATAACGCGAAGCGGGTGGCAGATCTCCTCTCTCGCATGCGACAGGAACTGCTTGCTGGCGAAGACGCCACCGACGCGAATAAGGCTGGTTCCACGCCAAGCACGACAAACGAGAGTGTCATCATCATCGACCGCGAAGTGGACTTCGTCACCCCACTTCTGACACAGCTGACCTACGAGGGTCTCATTGACGAAGTTTTCGAGATTCAAAATAACCAGACCAAGGTTGATACAACAGTCGTCGGCGCGACCGTGCAATCCTCGGCAGCGACGTCTCAGAGCAGGAAACGGACGATCCAGCTAGACTCGAGCGACAAATTATACGATCAATTGCGAGACGCCAACTTTGCCATCGTCGGGGGCTTACTCAACAAGGTCGCCCGCCGGTTGCAACAAGTTCAAACCGACTACGAGAGCAAACACAAGACGAAGACCCTGGCGGAGCTGAAAGAGTTTGTAGGCCAGCTCCCCGGCTACCAGCAGGAACACCAGAGCGCAAGAGTGCACACCGGCCTGGCTGAGGAGATCATAAAGCACACTCGTACGGACCAGTTCAAGGGCCTGCTGGAAGTCCAGCAAAATCTCGCTGCTGGGGCGGATCCCTCGTCCCAGTTTGACGGCATACAAGAGCTCATCGCCCGAGATGCTCCACTGCGGGAGACGCTCAGATTGCTCTGCATCTATTCATGTATATCCGGAGGTATAAAACCCAAGGAGTTCGACCAATTCAGGCGCCTGATCCTCCACGGCTACGGTTATCAGCACATCTTGACTCTGAACAACTTGGAGCGGCTCCAGTTGTTCCTGTCACGTTCCTCGCCGCTGGCCGGAATGATTCCCATGGCTGGAAACGCTGGGGGGGACGGCACCAAAACCAACTACACGTATCTGCGAAAACAGCTCCGGCTGATTGTCGACGAGGTCCAGGAAGACGACCCCAACGATGTGGCCTACGTGTACAGCGGATACGCGCCGCTTTCGATTCGTCTCGTACAGTGTATCCTCCAGAAGCAATACTTGTTCTCCGTGACCAAGGGCAACGGCGTCGGCAACGCAGGCGGTGCTTCGTCTGGAGCTGGGATGCAAGGGTGGCACGGCTTCGACGAGGCCGTCAAGCACGTTCGCGGGCAGACGTTTTATGAGCTTCAGAAAGGCGAGGACAAGGCGGTCAAGGCGCGGGCGTTGCTCTCTGGGAACGCCCACAAGCAGACCGTCTTTGTCGTTTTCGTGGGCGGCATCACCTTCACGGAGATTGCCGCACTGCGGTTCATCGCGAAGCAAGAAGAGGGTAAGGGTCGAGTTTTCTATACGTGGCTGCGTCCTGTTCTAACCAGAGATTCAGGTCGCCGAAATATCGTCATCTGCACCACGTCGATCATCAGCGGCAACAGAATGATGGATGCTGCCATCGAGAAAGACAGCTTCGCGAGGCAGCCCAGCGCGGACGCCTCAACCTGAGACGGCCAGATGTGTACGATACCTGCGAGCTGACCGCGCGGGAGCCGTTTCCGTGGGTGTCAGCTCAGTACGCCGAGCCTAGCGTCTGTGGCTCTTGTGGAGATTCAATCAATGATCGGTTGCAAGCAAGGTTGGTGTCGTGACGGGTTATGGCGGTTATGGCTGAGGCGGGAATACCTACGAAGTACGAAGTACCTCATAACTCGTGGGCAGGTACGAAGTACGGAGGGCCCACAACAACCACGCGTGCCTCGATTGGGCCATGTGGGTGCACGTGACTTGTAACTTGATGGCTCCGGGGTTGAGGGGCCGTGATGGACTGACGGCTTCATTTTCTCCCATGGGGCCTGCCCGTGTTCATTATACCAACCAATTGCACTTCTACCCGCCGTCGATCCGACTCTTGAACCCCTTGCATTGGACCGATAGTCGTCATCAGATGCCGAGTCCAGCGCTGCACCGATCGAGACACCCCCATACGACGACGCCGTGCCCTAGTCAGTAGCATCCATCCCTACGCTTACACCGAGAACGCTGTGTGCATGAGAACTTGAGAAGAGGCCATGCTCGCTAACACGACGGCACAGGCAAGCCAACGACGATATAAATGGATCCATGATGTGTCATTCTCGTCTCATTTGTCTGTGACTGTTATAGCGCACGGGTCCGAGGCCGACGGTCGGTCAACCGAAAACCGATATCTGTCATTTGATGTCACACCCACCGACCCTCCTTGGCTGATGCGTTGAGCCGACACCGAACATGGAAACAAGCGTTGAAAGCCGTTTCATCGCACGGAGGTTCGGCGGCAGTGGCCTCAGCGATACGGAGGACTCGGACTCACCATCACCGTCGAGCTCGATCCGTGCCTCTCACACAGGGAGCGGGGCGTCACCGCTGCCTCCTTCCTGCCTCGACTCCTCAACTCAGTCTCGCCACGCGCCGTCAGAGCAACCGTCGGAGACTGCTCCAGAAATTGTGGTCTGGACCGAGGATACAGATGTCAGGCTTGCCGAATCTGAAGAGCCGACGCCGATGGTCACCAGCTCCGAGTAAGTCTTCAGTCCCGCCCTCCACATCCCAAGCTTAGGGGTTATTTTTATTTTTATTTTTTTAACACTCAGCAGTGAAGAGATGCCTCACGACGATGACGATGCCCTGCTACAGGCTGACAGCAAAGATGGTGCCGTCGACTCATTCGCGTCTTCCTTGTCAGCCCTGACGGAACTCTGGGATATCTCATCACCCCCGTCTACCCTGTCGAGCAAAGCCACAACCCCAGTCAAGGCGGAAGCCACGCGGCGTCGACAGAACGAGGAGAGAAGTCGGACGTTTATGCCGCCATCACATCAGCACAGCATCGAACGCCTCAATTTCACCATCCGACCCAAGTCGTCTGTTCCTACCGACATCTCCTCATATCAATACGCTGCCGAGTGCATCGAAGCGACCGAATCCTCACGACTGAACCCGTATGCGCTTCACCCAGAAGAATACCATCTCCTCCGACACCACATATCACACTCGCAAGTCACGACTTATCTGAACGTCAGAAACGGCATACTGCGCATTTGGATAAGACGCCCCTGGGCTAGTGTCACCCGACAGGAAGCGGTTGGCTGCGCCAATGCCCGCTGGTTCGATGCTGCGAGTGTCTGCTACGATTGGCTGGTTCGTCGCGGGTATATCAATTTCGGCTGCGTGCGTTTGCCGGGGGCTAACATGAACGGTCATGACTTGCTGCGGGTGAAGAGGCGAAAGACGGTTGCTGTCATTGGTGCAGGTGTTTCCGGCCTGGCCTGTGCGAGGCAGCTGGAAGGGCTGTTCAAACAACATTCCCACCGATATCACGAGAATGGCGAGGAGATCCCAAAGGTCGTTGTCCTCGAGGGGAGGGGTCGTGTAGGAGGCAGAGTATACTCTCGCGAATTCAAAAGCAAACCAGTTGGTCAACAAGCAGACTTCCCGGCCAAGAGACACACAGCCGAGATGGGCGGCATGATCATAACCGGCTTCGATCGCGGAAATCCCATGAATGTCCTGGTTCGTGGGCAGCTCGGCCTTCCATACCATGCTCTCACAGCAGAGACGACGATATATGACAGCAATGGCAGGCCGGTAGACCCCGTACGCGACCAGCTCGTCGAGAAGCTCTACAACGATTGCTTAGACCGGGTGAGCGAGTTCAAGTTCAAGTCCCAGCCGTCAAAGCTGATCGAAGGCAACCGGGATCTTCTTGACGAAGGCCGTGACAGCCCCGGCGATGGGAGCAAGTCAATATCACAGGCGGAGGAAGCAACTGCGGCCCTTCCCCATGCGCCTCCAGTATCGCAGCAAAGCGTGCCGGAAAAAGTCAACATGGTTCCGGTTTCTGCAGACAAGCTGACCGGCCGGGTGCACAATGAACCGGGGGTCCCCTCGACCTTGAAGGCTTCGGACAAGGCCAAGTTAATGGGCTGGAGTCTCAGGTCAGGGGCTCCAAACGATCACAACATCGATCTCAATGATGCCGCGGCTCTTGAGGGGGCGACTTTGGGCTCCGTTCTGGACTACGCCATATCCCAGTACAAGCACGTCGTCGACTTGAATGCCCAGGATCATCGACTCATCAACTGGCACATAGCAAACTTGGAGTACAGCAATGCGACCAATTTACATAATCTGAGTATCGGCCTGTGGGATATTGACGCGGGTAATGAATGGGAGGGTCAACACACAATGGTCGTTGGCGGCTACCAAAGCGTTGCTCGCGGCCTGTTACAATGTCCAACCATGTTGGACTTGACGACCAAGTTCCCGGTCAAGAGCATCAAGTACAACGGCGACGGCTGCACCGGCCCGGCCGCCATTGAGTCAGAGGATGGCACGATTGTGGACGCAGACTGCGTGGTCTGCACAGTCCCGCTGGGGGTGTTGAAGCAGGGTAATTTGGCATTTGAACCTCCGCTGCCGCCGTGGAAGACTGGCGTCGTCGAGCGTCTCGGCTTCGGCGTTCTGAACAAGGTTGTACTGATCTACGACAAGGTGTTCTGGGAGCCCGACAGGCACATCTTTGGTGTTCTGCGCGATGCCTCCAACCGTCATAGCACGTCGCAGAAAGACTACGGCATCAATCGCGGGCGGTTCTTCCAATGGTTCAACGTGTCTAACACGACCGGTCTACCGTGCCTCATCGCGCTGATGGCTGGAGACGCCGGTTTTGTGACGGAGCACTCCAGCAACGACCAACTGATTGCGGAGGCCACTGAAATCCTGAGGAGCGTGTTTGGAAAGGACGTGCCCTACCCAGCAGAGTCGGTGGTGACGCGGTGGGGTTCCGACCGGTTCGCAAGGGGCAGCTACTCGTCTGCTGCCCCAGGTATGCTGCCGGATGACTACGACACCATGGCGCGATCCGTGGGAAACTTGTTCTTTGCCGGCGAGCATACCATCGGTACGCACCCAGCAACCGTTCACGGCGCGTACCTCTCCGGTCTCCGCGCTGCTTCCGAGGTTTTGGAGGCCATGCTCGGTCCCATAGAAGTCCCAACGCCTCTCATTCTGCCGAGAGACTCGCTGCTGCTGCAGAAGCGCAAAGCGGCCGCCATGGACCCTCGGCAGGCACGGCTAGAGGCGTACGAGGTCGAGGTTTGGGACTACATCCGCTCGCAGATCGGGGAGCGGCCGGTCCGTCCGAGCAAGGTCGCAGGGAACGCCTACCTCCTCTACAGCAAGGCGCACTTTGACGAAGCAAAAAAGCGGTGCGAAGAAAACCGCAAGCCCGGGAAGACCCGGAGCATGCCCAACGAGGTCCGGGTCATGACGTCCAAGATGTGGAAGGACACCGCGCAGGACGAGCGCAAGCCATACGAAGAGCAGGCGGCTGAGCAGAAGAGGGCATACGCGGAGGCCATGCAGACCTTCAACGAGGCGTCCCAGGAGTGGGATCGAAGAGCCATTGCCCTTCGTGCAGCCTACGAAAAAGATTATCCGAGCGTGCCAGGCCCAGATGAAGCGGCACACGACGCCAGGATGGCGCAAAAAAATCGCCGTGCCAAGCACGTAAGCTACGCGGAGAACCACGACATGGAGCTGTAGGTCTTTGACATTACTATACCGGATTGTTGGGGGGTTTTTTTTTTATACTCGCAGCGGCGGCGCTTGACATGGGGAACGTCAACTAACATAGGTTGGGGTTGGTTGATTTGTGCTCAAAGCGGTTGCATTCACTATTACGGGTGTTGGTACCATTACGACGGGGCGAGGGCATCGTTTAATTATTGAATTGGATTCGACTACGAGAGTATTCGTGCAACGCCAAAGGTAAAAGTAGCTGTATAAGTCGAAAACTCGCACTCAGTTGAACACTTCCTCAGTGCGCTACATGTCTGGTCTACTAAGGAATTTATTTGGGGCTTTGATACACTGCGGAAACCACGGCTGGTGACCTCTAGCTTTGATACAAAGGGAATCGTTCAAACTCCGTCTTGGATATACCACCCCATTTACACATCCTCCGAGGCGGTGGCACCAGTGATGATCTCGACCAGCTCTCCGGTGATGACGGCCTGTCGGGTACGATTGTACAGGATCTGGTACTTGCCAATCATCTCACCGGCGTTCTTGGAGGCGTTCTAGGCATATTTTGTCAGCATCCACGCGACATACAATTACACACACTCGGCGAAGACTTACGTCCATGGCGTTCCGTCGGGCAGACTGCTCGCAAGCGTGGCCCTCGGCCAGGGCCCAGTACAGCGAGTTGGCAAGGCTGTACTCGCGGAGGTTGGCCACGACCTCGTCGTCGACCTCGAAGGAGGAGATGTTGGCTGCGTAGCACAGAAATTAGTCTCTGCTAATAGGTTCGTGTTTTGTATTCGCATCGTGGACATACGGGACTGGGCAATGGCCTCCTCGGAAAATGCCTCAAGGAAGGTGGGTTCGTAGCTTTGGGCGTTGATGAACTTGTTGTACAGGATCTTGACATCGGTGTATTCGGTGGGCAGCATGACTATCTGGTCGGCGATTGCCTGGGCATCGGCAAAGGTGGGAACGTCCCTGCCAATACCAGCAAAGGAGAGCTGGATATCTTTGGCGTTGGTTCGCATGAGCTGGGCCTTGCACTTCTCGCCGACGATGACGAGGTCGAAGGGCTTCTCCTGGGTGTACAGGGCGCGGATCTTTCGGCTCATTCCGGAGTGAATGCCGCCGCACAGGCCCTTGTCGGAGGAGCAGACGATGATGAGCGACTTCTCCTCGCCCTCAGCGGCCGAGGTCTCGGCGGACTCGAACACCTCGTTGGAGGTCTGGCCGTACTTGCGGGACTCGACCATGCTGCGCTGTGCGCGGGTGAGCTTGGTCGAGGCAACAATCTTCATCGTTTTGGTGATCTTCTCGATGTTGCGAATCGACTTGAGACGGCTTTCGATCTCGCGGAGGGTCGCGTACCCAGCCGCGCCATTGTGGCCGGCGGTGGCAGCTCTAAAGCATCGCCAGCATCAGTAAAGGCAGTCCCCTCCAAGCAGCATGCATCTCCGTGTCCGCCAGCCAGCGGCGCGCAGACAGCGTCGCCGTCGCCGTCGTTGTCGCTGCATGGCAATCCCCCGGCTCCTCGGTCACAATCTCGGGATGATCCGCCTACTCACCGGGTGGGAGCTGTGGCCGCAGCTCGGAGAGCCGGTCTGGCCGCCCGTGACAGCATCGTGGCAGTTGCGAGAAGACGAATCGAGCCTCTGGCCGGCGGTGACCCAATTGATCGCGCTATCGGGATCAATTGAAGAGGGTCGGTGTGTCTAATGTTCAATCGTGGTGCGTGGGTGGCTTCGGGTCAACTGGTTTTGCTCTGGCGCTATTTTCCCGGCAAATTGGCGGTTAGCTGGGCTCGTCACGTGACCGCCAGCGCCTGTAGAGCCGTCTACTCTAGCACAGTCGAGAAAACACAATCCTCCTGCCTCAATTCCAGACTCGCCTTCCTCCCATTCTTCCGGCGTCTAGCCAAGGGCAGTCGATTTCTCTCCCTCATCACCTTCGTCGGGCGTTGAGGGGTAGATATCTCTACTTTGAACGCTTTTTCTCCGCGCTTCCCTCCCTTGAGAGGCTCTCTTACACTGGCCGGGTCGTGTGCGACGTCGTCGACTTAATCCCAGTCCGCCGTCTGCTTCTGCCGCGGCCCGAGCGAAAGCCATGGCTTCTGACAGCTCCGGCGATGATATGCCTCTTGCGAGGCCAAACGGCCGCCGTAAGTCTTCTCCACTACGATTTGGGTGTGCTTTTGTTTCGCGCCCGATGATGAGGTGTCATCTGTCAGCGCTGCTCCAACACCTGCCACTGCCCCCGAGTCGCGCATGAAGCGCTGCCCAGCTGACGGAAGCTTTTTTCTTCCAGTCTCCTCCAAAATCTCTCGCGCCGAGGACAAAGCCACGGGTCGTGCTGCTTCTACGGGAAGGACCGATCTGGCAGGTTTCTCGGGTCGCAACGGTCCCGTCGACGACACCATGGACATCGACGCGCCGACCACGAACGGCCTCAACAAGCGCAAGTCGCGATCTTCCATCTCAAAGATCAACTACAAAGACGACTCTGGGAGCGATGGTGCACCTCTGGTGAGTGATCATCCTCGCGATAACGTCAGTACGGAGGGAGGCTGACTGTGAGATGCCAGGCCAAGCGCCCCAAGCCCACCGCCCCGCCTGCTGAGTCGGACTCCGACGACGAGCCGATAAGCAAGGCGCGAGCCAAAAAGCTGCCCCCTTCGCACAAGGAGACTGCACCCCCCGAATCTTCGGACGACGAGCAGCCATTGGGCGTCAAACTTGCCAAGAAGAAGGCTGCCATCGAGAAGAAGGCCGAGACCGAGGCCAAGGCAATTCGCGCAAAGGATGCGAAGGCGAAGAAAGCAACACCTAAGAAGGCTGTCAAAGATGAATCCGACGACGAGCCACTCGCAAAGTCCTCGACCCAGAAGCGCCAGTCAAATGGTGCCTCTGCCAAGAAGAAGTCGAATGGTGTCAAGAAGGAGGAATCTGATTCCGATGCTCCAACCTCAAAAAAGTCCAAAGTCAAAGGTGCGACTTCTGCCAAAAAGGGCAAAGGAGCCACTTCCGCAAAAGACACGAAGAAGAGCAAAAGCACTGAAGTGAGCGACGAAGAAGAAGAGTTCGCGTGGTGGAATGCCCCAAAGCCCGAGGATGACAGCATCAAGTGGCAGACCCTCGAGCACAATGGAGTGTTGTTTGCACCGGAATACGAGCCTTATCCTAAGAACGTCAAGTTGCTGTACGACGGAAAGCCCATCAACCTCAGCAAGGAGACTGAAGAGGTAGCCTCCTTCTGGGTGGCCATGATGACACCAGCGTCGTCCCATCACCTCGACAACCCTGTGTTCCGCAAGAACTTCTTCACCGATTTCTCGGAATTTATCAAGAAGCACGGCGCGACGGACTTGAAGGGAAACAAGGTTGAGATTAAGAGCCTCGACAAGTGCGACTTCTCCAAGATGTACGATTATTGGTTAGCCAAGACCGAGGCCAACAAGACGAAGAACTTGTCCAAAGAGGAAAAGGAAGCTGCGAAAGCCAAGAAAGACGCTCTTGAAGCTCCCTACGTGAACTGCATATGGGATGGCAGAAAACAGAAGGTCGGCAACTTCAGGGTTGAACCTCCGAGTCTATTTCGTGGCCGAGGCGAGCATCCCAAGACTGGCCGAGTCAAGACTCGAGTCATACCCGAGCAGATCACCATCAACATTGGCAAAGACGCCAAAGTGCCAACTCCTCCCGCAGGTCACAAGTGGAAGGCTGTCCAGCATGACCAGAAGGCGACTTGGCTTGCCATGTGGCAGGAGAACATCAACGGAGCCTACAAGTACGTCATGCTTGGAGCTGCCAGTGATGTCAAGGGCCAAAGCGACTTCAAGAAGTTTGAGAAGGCAAGGGAGCTGAAGAAGCACATCGACAAGATCCGCAAGGATTATACCAGGGAGCTCAAGAGCGAGGTGATGGCGGATCGCCAAAGAGCCACGGCCATGTACCTCATCGACAAGCTCGCGCTCAGAGCCGGAAACGAGAAGGATACCGAGAACGAGGCTGACACCGTGGGCTGTTGCTCCTTGAAGTACGAGCACATTACTCTCGAGCCGCCCGACAAGGTTACCTTTGACTTCCTGGGCAAAGACAGCATCAGGTACCACGAGACTTTGCATGTCGAGGCCCAAGTCTTCAAGAACCTGAAGCTTTTCAAGAAGCCGCCGAAGACGGATGGAGACGATCTCTTTGATCGCCTGAACGTGAGCTTGGCGGCAGGATCATGGATGTCCGGTACATATTACTGACTTGAATTCTAGACTTCGCAACTGAACAAGTACCTCAACAGCTGCATGACAGGGTTGACTGCAAAGGTCTTCCGTACTTACAACGCTTCGTTCACGATGTCGGAGCTCCTGAAGAAGATGCACAACGACCCGCGGTCCAAGGGTACTGTGGCCGAAAAAGTGAAGCTCTACAACGACTGCAACCGCGAGGTTGCCATTCTTTGCAACCACAAGAGAACCGTTGGTGCTGGGCATGAGCAGCAAATGCAAAAGCTCGGAGATAGAGTATTCACCACCAGCTCCCCCTAGCCATGGAAGTCGCTAACATTTCGTCAGATCAAAGGCCTGCGGTATCAGAAGTGGCGGACGAAGAAGATGATTATCAACATTGAACCTACCCAGAAGAAGAAGAAGGGTGTTGCCTGGTTCGAGCTAGATGATGACCTAGATGAAGCGTGGATCAAGGAGCACCAGCAGTTCCTGATCGAGGAGCAACGCACCAAGATCACGAAGAAGTTTGAGAAGGAAAATGAGAAGCTCAAGGCCAACAAGGAGAAGCCGCTACCCGAAAAGGAGCTTAAGGAGCGCCTCCATGCTGTCAAGGAGCTTGAGCAAAAGTTCAAGAAGGAGAACAAGACCGGCAACGTCGAGGCCGAGGGCCGAGGCCCGACGGTAGAGAAGTTCCTCAAGGCGATTGAGAAGCTTGACGAGCGAGTCAAGATCTTGGAGACGCAAGCCGAGGACCGTGATGGCAACAAGGAAGTCGCCCTGGGTACCTCCAAGATTGTGAGTTCAAACTGCCGACCCAGTGACAACGCAGGAGGCTAATGTATTGTTTCTCATAGAACTACATCGACCCTCGGTTGACTGTCGTCTTCTCCAAGAAGTTTGACGTTCCGATTGAGAAGTTCTTCTCCAAGACGCTCCGGGACAAGTTCCGATGGGCCATCAAATCCGTGGAAGATGCGGAAGACTGGGAGTTTTAAGCTGCCTCCTCGTTTGCACCAGACCCGCTTCATCCAAACAATGCCAAGCAAGAAGCCGACGTTGGTTTGCGTTGCTTCAGTTTTTACTTTCCTTCACTCATTTGTCTCTATTTATCGGAGAATGCGTACATATGTGAACAAGAAAAAGATACAAAACCTTACACCGGGGAAGAGAGGCGCAAAACAACGGCCACGGGTTGTACGATGGAAGCATGGGCACGGCGAACATCGAGTGCATGGCGAAAGGGGGCGGCGGCGGGCTCTTATTTCGGGATGGGGTTGGGGTGGTTGATGCGGTTGGGGCGTCAACCAACCTCGCAAGCACACGGGCACATATCACATTAGTATGTGCTTTGTGGGCAACGTGCGTGGGATCTACTCATAGCACGTCGTGCAGGGGGGTTGTTCAAAAACAGCAACAATTCTTGAGACGAATTGACTCGCAGCTTTGCTTTGCTAACATGTGTTGATGAGTGCGATACGTGAAAGAGGTGCAGTCGGTCGGTCTCTTTTTTCATTAACCGATCCGGACTGCCATGCTCGTGTGTGTGTGTGTGTGTGTCTCCCTCTATATACATACATATCTACCTAATGTGCATATGTGTATGTGCCGTGTCCTTTGATATCTTATACCGGTTCTCAACCTTCCCCGGTATGCCAAACGCAGAGTATCCCGTCGACGCCTTTTGGATGCAAACCTCGCTGTCCGCCCTTTCCGTATGATGCAAGTGTAACCTCAGGTCCCAAGTTGTATTAGGGGGAAAAAAAGATGCGGAAAAAAAAACCGTAGACCTCCCTGGTCATAACTGTTGCGCTCTAATAGATCCTGGCGACGAGGCTCAGCACGCCCACGGCCAGGGGGGCCAGCACAACCGCCAGCAGTGACGACGCCTGTGCAGATGACGACTGCGCCGCGCCGGTGTCGCTGCGCATGATCTTGCCATTGGGCGTCATGTACCAGCCGCTGGGGATCGTGCCGCCCGTCGGGCTCGCGCCGGCCACCCACGGCCAGCCCGTCTGCGTGCGCGTCGCGGGGCTGCCGTCACTGCCGATGCCACCCACGGGCACCGACAACTGGGCCGTGGTCGCGGCGGGCTGCACGGCGCTGGCCGTGATGGTGAGCGGGCTCACGTTGCCGTTGAGGTTGCCGTTGACGGCGCCGCCGACGGCCTCGATGGACCCCCAGGCGCCGCTCGTGTCCTTGTACTTGTACTCCTTGCCCGTCGAGTAGTCGGCGATGACGACGCTCTGGACCTGCATCGTAAAGGGCCCCTTGGAGTAGTCGGTCGGCCCGCGCGCCCAGCTGACGGTGCCGGCGGCGTTGGTGTTGGGGTCGCCGCCGGACCAGGAGCCGAACTTGATCCTCATGGGCGTCTGGGGGTACTGGCCCTGCTCGGCGTCCTTTTGCGCCAGCGTGCGCACCACCTTGCCGCCGGCCATCCAGACGATGCGGTCCTTGGTCCAGTCGACCGTGTACTTGATCCACTGCGCCTGCGTACCCTGCACGCTGTGGAACTGGCCGCGGTTGTACGACGTGGTGCGGCCCTTGCCAAAGTAGTTGGACTGCATCTCGTCCGGGTTGGCGCCCAGCCACTCAAGGTCGATCTCGTCAAGGTCGTCCGACTCGAGGACCAGCGACGAGACGATGCCGGCGCCGGGCGCGGCCTTCATGGTGATGTCGACGCGCCCGAACATGATGTAGAAGAGCGAGTTGAGCTGGGGCGCGTCGCCGCCGCGCACGACGGTGAAGGAGGCGCCGCTGCCGGGGCTGTACGAGGGGGACCCGGACGCGGCGAAGGAGTTGACGGCGCCGTTGCGGAAGTCGACGTTGACGGTCATGCCGAGGGCCGTGTCGGCGGGACATTGGGCTGCAGACGGCCGAGTCAGCAGGGCGCGCTGGCGGGGGCGAGGGGAGGGGAGGCGTCTTACTGCTGAGGGGATTGCATTGGCTCCATGTCTGGGCCGCCGCCGTGTCGAGGAGCAGAGCGGCCGCTGCCGCTGCCGCCGCGAGGGCGGACCCGAGCGAGCTCCTCATGGCAGGAGAAGCTGCGACGACGTGCGATTCTGTCGGTCAAGAGTCGAGCAGGGGCAGACTCTGTCGCGCGACGAAGGCGTGCAGTCCCGGCGTCTCTCGTCGGCCACGGAGAAGGAGAGGAATGCTTCGAACAGCAGCGAGGAGACGGTGGGAGGAGGCTGGGACGGCGCTTCGCAGGCTGCCGTTGAGGCCCGACGACGTTGGAATTGGAGCTTCCATGGCCGGCAGGGCTGCTATCATTGGAGTGGCTGGGGTGGGGCCGATGCACCGGCTCTCGGCACCAACCGTCCGGAGCGGTTATGTCCTACCTACCCTAGAGCAGCCTCCATTCCTCGACGTCCCTCGGGGCTGATGCGGGAGTTGGATTCGAGCCATGTGCTGCGGCTCGCCTTGGGAGTTGACGCGGCAGCAAACGGTGGACTGCACCATCTATGACGACTGACGTGTCGGGGACCGATCAGTGCTGACAGCCAGATGTCTCAAACCACAACCCCTGCAATAAAATACTCCGTATCAAGGGCACATGGTCGTCTCTCTCTCCGCCCCGTACCGACAGCCCGAGACTTCCCACCGAGCTGCTCTGTCTCATGGCCAGAGCCGCGGGGTGCCGCGGGCGGGCCATGTTACGGCAGAGAGCGTCGGCAGCATCTCGCCCTCGTCTACCGATGCATACCTCGAGCTCGCAGCGCTGCCGCAAACCCACAGCAGTGTTCACACAGAGACCCTTGCGCTCCGATCCCCAATGACCTGTTCACTCACCCCACCCCTGCCGGCTTCCTGCTGGTTCTCCGCGGCCGTGACAGCCAGGCCACCTGTGCGGCACACCTAAACTCAGACTGCTAGTCAGTCGTTGCTTCATCTGCCGGGACATGCTCCAGGAGCACCTCGTCCCTCGCACGAAGCAGGCACAGCGGCCAACCACGCCCGGTCAACTCAGCACGGCTCCTCTGGCTCTGAGACGCCGACTCATGCCACATGCCGCGTCGCGCCAGGGTCAGCCCACTGAGCTGAGCACGCCGAGTGCAGCTCGAGCGTCCGTTCGCAAGACGCTACGTACCCGCAACCCGTGGCCCGCGCCGGCTCGAGCGCCCAACCGCCCGCACGGAGCGCCAGGCGTTCTGCAAAGCCACGACACTAGCGAGATCTCCCACGCACTGCTGCCCCTCACTGGAGGGGCCACTTCAGACCTCGTCCCCCGCACCCGCAGCTCAGTACTCGTAACTGACACGCAGCACGCCTTGATGAAGCTCGGCAACTCGCGCACGGGCACAGACACGCCCGCGCAAATGCATATGAGGGCCCAGAGATACCTTGGAAAGTGCAGTGGGGTCCTGCAGAGATGCTCGTATGCGTCCAGTCTCAAGTCAAGGTTGCTTTTGCCTCCCAACGCCGGCGCCATCATCTGCAGGGCCCCTCACGTCGGACCCGAGGCGAGCGTGTTGGGTGCTTCTTCTGATGGAGACGACACCGAAAAAGGAAACCAACGGGCAAGAGGTGCCAGAGGCAACAAGCGCAATGCTAGTCGTGTGTCTGACCGTCCGAGCCCAAGCCCTTGGGTCAGCTGTTGAGGCATGGTCGACGGCGAACGCCACGCAGCAGCAACCTTCCGGGCGGTTCCGGCCCAGTTGTAAAGGGACTGACTACATGCATCATTATCTGATGCCCAGTGTGTGCCTATCCTCGCGGGAACCTCTGCCGCTGGACTGCCACCTGCCACCTGCCACCTGCTGTTTGGTCGCATGGCGATCCGAGCATTGGAAAGTAGTCCCTCTTTGGTTCTCCGCCGGCAGGCGTCCGTCGTACAGGGCCGGATGTTCCTACTCCCGGCGGCGCTGGGTGTCTTGGGCGCTCGTCCCGAAGAACGAAGTACCAACAAGACATGAGACCGGCTGCTGAGCTCGTAAAACTTTGGCAATATGGGGACACCACAACCGAGGGCCGAGACGTGGCCCAACGTACAGACTCTGTGGTCTCCCGAAGGGTCTTGCTGGAAATGCATCCGCTGCAGTTGAGTAGGTATGCTCCGGTTTACGGACGCTCAGCTGTGCATTGAGGCGACGGAGAAGGAAAACATATCATTCAAACCACGTTACCGCTAGACGAACTGACTGCCCATGTTTTGCGGAAACACGGCAACCTCATACCGTAGAAGCTGTTTGCAGCTTACAATGACAGTCGTCTTGTTGACACCCAGTGCCTTATTGCGTTGAATGCTCGACGCAAGGGCCCGCACTCAGGACTAACGAAGTGGTTCCTTGGTACGAGCTCGAGCCCTCGTGCTCCGTACTTGTAGTTGAACTGAACGGGGCAGATGCTTAGCTTGGACGACTAGCCCTCCTGGAGCGAAAACCTTCGAGAAGCTAATGTGGGGAGGGCGCCAGCGGGTCGGCCTACTCGTAGTAGCACGAGTAGGCCTGGGCGAGCCCAAAGATGCTCATGGCGATTGCTGCAGACTGTGGAGATGGGTCTTGAAATCGCCCGAGGCCTGTGGAGCGGCGTTGAGTTTCAACATGTGCAACCTAGTCGAAGAGGAGTAAATTAGAGCAAATTACTCGTAGACAACCACAGAATCATGCCAAAATTCGAGCGGGCCCACGTCGCAATTTGCAATTGAAACTTGGCCAGAAACCCGGGGATCAGGTCAACATCAGACGACAGGGGTTTAGGGGTTTATGCAGACCCTGGCCAACCGGGTATCTCATCCTTTGGCAGGGGCCTTGCCTGGCTGCCCGGCTGCCCGGGCCGTTGGGTGACCCATGTCCAATCACGCCCTCCATGGGCCAACTTTCGCAGAGGCGATATTGGGTCGAGTCGACCGCCGACGAAGGCAAGGCTAATCAACCACGGCCAATGCTGGCGTCAGGGCAACGGGATTGGCGAATGGCCTCGGCCGTGCGTGTTGGCTACACGTCTGGTTTGCCTGCCGATATGCCCAACCTCGGGCAAGCAGGTTTCTAAAGCCCAACCAAGGACGAAATTTTTTCACTTCCGGGCCCTTGAGGGACTCGTACGCGTGTGGGGTGCTTTCCGGGCGGGTCGCGGACGGCCCTACGGCAACCAAGTCTTAAACGAGGCTAGCATCACGCTATCCAAGTCGGCTCGCAGTTGTCGAAAACTTGGAATGTTCTTTGGACGAACCCGATGGCGCCGGGGTCCGGGGAGCAGCCGGTTCCGCGACACCGCAGCGGAGAAAAGACCCAGCAGCTCAGCAACCAGACCCCGGTAGTTAGTTGCCCGGCCCGAAATGACGGGTCTGATTAAAATCCAACTGGCCACGGTACCTGCGCCGCGGCGGTGGTTTTGCTCCCGTGGCAAGTCTGGCAAGCTGTCTCGGGGCTTTGGACTGAGGCCCAAGACAGATCGACAGCACCCCCGCCAGCGTGCTGGGACCTTTTCTCCAATGGTTCAAAGAGGCGGCAGCCGCGGTCGGTAGTGATATTTCACCGCCTCGCCTGGACACCCACCCACCCCTTCTGCCCACTCGTACTCGTACCTACTCGTTCTCGTACGAACAGGTAGATCGACACCTCAAACTACTCGTAGGTTAGTGCTCGTACGGCTGGTTCGTGGCGGGAGGCCGATGCTGCGAGACCACGCACCTTTCCGTACTCGTAGAGACTGGACCTCCACGCACCGAGTAGGTGGACCGCAGTGTGCGAGGACGAAACGAATGCGTAGCGGTTGGGCTACCACCCTACCATTCAGGTGACTGCCTTTATCGAGGTCGCGGCAGGCCTGCCTCGCTGTGAGGCTATCGCTGTCGTAATGAGTGGTGTACTTCGTTCGGCTCGAGGCGTTGTGGGAGCTAGCCCGGTCCGGCCGATCGAGCCCTGGACCGGGGCGGTGGCGGGCAATCCCTCTGGTCCATGTGCGGTACGTGCTCCGCAGCAGGCACACCGGCCCACTCCGACTCTGGAGGTGTCGATCTAGGTAAAACGAGGTGGGCGGCGTGCAGGCGAGGCGTACGGAGCACTCGTACCTCACCTGTCGCCACCTGAGATGACGGGACAGCCGGAGGGGCCAGTGAAGATTGTTGGTGGAGATGATGGGTGGCGGTTGCGTCCGGGAACCGCACTTGTCGATGTGTCGATGTGACGGCGAGGCCCAAAAGCCGGCAAGTCAGGTTCCATTCGCTCCGCGCCTGCCGTGCACCTGCGCCGTGCCCGCATGCCTGGACTGGCGCTGCTGTGCTGCAAGCCAAGGCCCTCGAGCCTCATCCTGCAAGGTACCGCCGCCCTCGGTTGTGCCCCGAGGAAACGCCACCAACGGCGCACAAACACGAGCGCATTTTCGCAACGGCCGCAACTTGCCATTGACGTGGCCGCCGTCGCCGCCGTCGCCGCCGTCGCCGCTTGTCGCATCACGGCATGAGACAAGGCAAAAGCAGGACCCGCCAGTGCGTGATGGCGACAGTTGCTCGCTCGACGCCGGACGCGGCCCCGTCCTGCCTTGGCAGCGTCCGTGGCCCGCCGCTGTGCAACGAGGAACAATTGCAACCTCCGTCGTTTCCTGGCAGATACGAGCGGCCGTCTGCAACGCCACGGCGAACCCGTAGCTCAGGCTCAGATCTCTGCTCGAAGGCAGTTCGAACCACCTGTTCTGGCAACGCTATGCCATTGGCGCAAGAGGCCGCGATGCAGCCTGACATCACAGCCCGTTTGTTGTGCTTCTCCGTGCTCCTCGATCAAGGGAGTGGAGAGGGCCGCTGCAGGCACAAGATGCACGTCGTAAGCTCGCCACGCCGCGTCCCCGCGCCAATGCAAGCCTCGCTGTGCAGGGCAGCTGTACAGACGCCCATCCTGGAGGTGTATGCATTAACTCGTACTCGTCGTCGTCCAGATCCAGATGCTAGCGGGCTCCATGCCCGGGCTGGCGCACTTCGCGGCAAATGCACCGTCGATGCTTTATGCAGCGCCAGCGTTTCAGGTTGAGCTGCCCACCCGCCGGCCAATAGGACCGTGCAGCCGCAGTGTTGGCCCGTGGCACGCAGCTACGAAGTGCAACTGACCATCAAGCTGATGTACTCGTATCGGCAGCAACGTGGGCTGGGGAACCCACGTCGGTCAAGAGCATTCCGACTTGCCTTCAAGACCATATCATGCAAGGTACCATGTACTCCGCAAGCTCGTCATTGACTGAGCGGCGTCTAGCATCCGGGGTCCGACCACTGCAACATCATGCTTCCATTTCATGGACGAGCACGGAGTACTTTCTACGTGGTGGCCATGATGGGACTTGCGAGTAAGGTAGCAATCGGAGCAAGGTCTGTCGGCATGTCGTGAGGGCTGGGTCGATTCATGCCCAACCGTCCTGTCGAGCGCCAACCGAGTTCATCAGACGAGCGTCCCGAGACAGACGTTGTGTGCCATCATCTCGTCGACCGTGCCCCATCTCTCGTCGACTTCTTGCAGGGCTCGGGTCCATCTATCTGGCAGACCGCAAGTGACCTCGGCATGCCAATTCCCGTGGCACCATCGGGAGAAAGGCATGGCTGACTGCGTCTCGTTCACCGGCTGCTTGAGGCGGGAAGATGGCTGTGAAGCCACCCGGGGCATGGGATGGGACCACCTGCATTGCTGCGGCAAACAAATTTCCCGCCATGAATCGCCCAAGCCACGAGAACATCATCTGGACAGCGGCTCGGAGCCAGGCGAGCGCGGCTTCGTCCTCAGCCCAGCGGGCCTGATGGCGTCGCGAATGGAGCCGTGTTGGAGTCTGGACGGTCTGGACGGTCTGGACGCCGCCGTCTGTGGTGAAGACGAAGCGGCGCGGGAAGCCAGCGGCGGCCCCAGAGGAACGGGCTAGCGGCGCCCACTCGTGAGCCGTGGTTGTGGTGTCTCGTACTCGTATTGCCTGGAAGCACCACCGCCGCCGTCGTGGCCCACCCTTGAACGAGAAAAGAAGAGACGCACACAGCCCCATGCATGCACGCTGGGTCGCCAGCTAGCATTGGTGTGCACAAGTGCACAACTAACTGCATGCACATCCGGGCTGCAATCCGCTCAAGCCCACAGTACTTGCCAGGACTGGGCCGAGCGCCGTCAACTCCAGCAGACAAGGCGCTGCGTGCGGCGGCACCTGAAAGTCGACCTGCCTAGACTTGGCAGGGTGCAGATCGCCATCAACCGCCGTGACTTGCGAGTACTCGTACGTGTTGTTGACTGCACCTTGCTCTGGTCATGCTGCCGCCCCCCCCCCCCCCCCCCCCCCCCCCCC
>NRSZ01001200.1:7232-36230 GCA_002901185.1 Tolypocladium capitatum | reverse complement strand
CCCCCCCCCCGCGTTCATGACTGCTTGCGCTGCTCCATGACTCGCAACACGTCCGCCGCGTTGTTTGCGTCACCCTTGCGCTTCTTCGGTCCCCTCTTCCGCTTCCCCTGCCCACCCTTGCCCCGGCCCTCGCCCCCGTCCTCGCCGCCCCAGGTCGAGAGTTTGACTCTGGGCTCGTCGAGGTCCTCTTCGTCCTCGAGCCTGCTAGTTCCAAAGCCCATGTCGATGTCTTGGTCATCTCTTGCGCTCATCCGCAGCAGCTTCCACTGCCGCTCCTCCAATGCCTTGTCGTCCTTTTCGCTGTCGACGGGATGGAGTGCCGCCGCCCTCTTGATGGCCGCCACGATGTCAGGGTCGGACATGGACGGGCCCTTTGCTTCTTCCATGGACAAAAGACCAGTCTTTGAACCCCTGAAGTAGTTGTGAGGTGCTCCAGCCGCCACGGGCCTCGGTGGAGGAGGCATCAGTTCTGCATCTGTCGCACCCGTCCTCTGTGCCTTCGCTGCGCCCTCTGCTGACGGCTCTGCATCGCCCTTCCCGGCCTCGGCCTTTTCGTCGTCCGCGTCCGAATCCGAAGCGTCCATGCCGGCCAGAGGGTCGTAGTCGTCGCCGACGCCGTCAAATATGTCCAAATCTTTGTCTTGCTCGGGCTCTTCCACTTGCTTGTACTGCAGAGGAACATCCATGCCCAGCGGCTTGACACCTGGATTCGGCATCAAGAGGTCGTTTTCCTCCTCTCCAGGCTTCAGCCTTCGCACTTTCCTCTTCTCGTGTCCATCCTCGTCCACGATAATGAAGACTTCTCGCCCTTTGCTGTCGCGCTCAATCCGCGTCCCGGGCTTTTGCGTGGTTCCGATCTTTTTGAATCTGCTTCCCAATGACGATGTTTTCTGCGCCTTGGCCGCTTCTCGTGTCGCTCTGAGCTCTGCCAGAATCTGGTCCCGGGTTCGCTTCTTGCTTGGTGCCTGGGACACCGTAGAGAGCTGGCCCTTTTTCCTGCCCGTTTGTTCTCTCTCTAGAGTCTGCACCTCTCGGCCCTCGAGTTCGTCGAATGCGCCGTCAACGTCGTCACCGTCGCCACCGTCCGGCTCGTCGTCGCCCTCGTCGTCGCCCTCGTCGTCTTTCGCGGGATCCTTCTTCTTGTTTCCGTACACGTCCTCTCCCCTTCGTATTCTCTCCAAGAGCTTAAAGTCCAGGCCCTTCACCAGATGCGTGCTATCCAGAGACCCGCCGGCTATCTCGAATCTGAGTTTGTCGTACGTCTCCCTGTCGATTTCTTCCTTCTTCAGAGACTCTTCGAGTGCCTTTAATCTCTGTTCCCTGTCATCGGCAGCGTCGTCCTGTCGTTGCTGCGCGCGGTCGACGTAGCCGGAAGCCAGCTTGACGCCTTTTGGTGCCGACGTCTTGCGCTTCTTCCGAGCGTGGGCGGCCTGGTTGCGCTCTGCGAGTTGTCGAGCAAAATCTGCCTGGGCACCTGCCACGGCGCGCCTGGGCACAACGAGTTAGTTGGAATAGCCGGGCGTTGGGACAGGGTCGACGCACGGCGTCATGGGGATGCTGGCTCGGCGCCGCGATCCAAGTGCCTCTCCGCTGCTGGGGCTGGCGGTTGGAGGCGGTCCATCCTTGGAACCGGACGGCTCTGCCGAGTTGGCAAACACCAGCTTGCGGAACTGATCATTGTTCATGGTTGCGCCGGAAAACGGGATTCATGCTGGGTGCTTGAGGAAGAAACGCGCCAGTCACAGCCTTGTCAGTCAGGCTGGACGGTGTGGCGCACCAGTCTCGAGTCACGAGATGGCGCGTGAAAAGGTGGTCTTGTTCTCCACTCTACGCGGTCTTGCCCCCGCGTGCATCCGTTCACCAACACCAACGTCATCTTGCGACAAGTGGCGGCGATGCCTTGGAGACCTTTGGAGACCTTTGCAGCGTAGATCCTAATGGGGCGCTGTGGCCAAAGTCGCACATATCCCGACCAACCGTCCGATGGATCAACCATGACCAACTCCCGATTCACGACGCCTTGCCGTCCATACATTCCCGAGACATCACTTCATTGACATGAAGACGTACCATATCGGTCACCATGGGCAGCGTCTTGGATAAAAACTCCTCCTTGGTGAGGAAGCGGATAGAGAATCATGCCTTCGAAGGCGAGGATGGCGAAGAGTATGAGGGGAGCGAGTTTCACGGCTTTGGAGACTACTTTCGGCGCAAGAAGATCAAGCTCCAGAACCTGGATGCCGACATGCGCTCCGCATCCGACAAGCCTCGGATTTTCAAAGGCATTGTCGCTCACATCACCGGCTACACTCAGCCCCCGCTTCACATGTACGTGCCATCACTGTTCATGGCTGCCTCTCGATGCTGACTCCGGGTAACCAGCCTCCATCGCGAGATAGTCCAACATGGGGGCGGCTTCCTCCAATACTTGGACTCCAAGACCATGGCGACTCACATCATCGCCTCGACGCTGCCACCAAAGAAGACCGTCGACTTCAGCCGGTACAGGATTGTGAAACCCGCGTGGATCACGGACTCGGTGCAGGCCGGCAAGTTGATGCCGTGGGCCGACTATCGGGTCCTGGATGAAGGTCCCAGACAGAAAGTTCTCAAGTTTGACGGCGGCAAGGGACTTGCACAGGCAGACCCGCGAGCCAAGCAAGGGTACCGGGAACAGACGGACAGCAGCTTTTACACGGGCCAGATGAGGGCGGCGGCGGCGTCGCCGCCAAGTCAAGGTTTGAGCCAAGTGGCAGAGAAGCTCCAGACCCCGGGGCAACTGCAGGATATGGCAAGAGTCATTGACCTGCAGGATGCTCTGGGGTCCGACAGTACCCCAGGTGCTATCGAGTCGATCGCAGTTCAGGAGGCGGGCACTGCCGGAGACGGTGCCCCTGCCATTCAAGCACCGGCGACAGAGAGTCCGCTCTCTGGACCCCAAACGGACGCCGAGACGCCAGCCGAAGCGGCTCGCGTTGCAGATGCATCGAAGAATATTACATCCGAGGAGCATAATGCTCGGTTGCTGTCAGACCCGCGCTTGCGCAAGTCGTCGACAGCCAATCCCGAATTCCTCAAGCAGTTTTACTCTGAGAGTCGGTTGCATCATTTGTCGACGTGGAAAGCCAGCCTCAAGTCTTCCATGCAGCGACTGGCTGCAGAGAGAGGGCCCCCGAAGAAGAAACTCAAGAAGCGACCAGGAGCCAGATCATACATCATGCACGTCGACTTCGACTGCTTCTTCTGTGCAGTCTCCTTGAAACGACACCCCGAGTATGTGGATAAGCCTGCTGTCGTGGCTCACAGTACCGGATCAGGATCTGAAATTGCGAGCTGCAACTATGCTGCTCGGAACTTGGGCGTGAAAAATGGCATGTGGATGAAGCGTGCCCTGGAGTTGTGCCCTGGTGTCAAGGTACTGCCCTATGACTTCCCAGCATACGAGGAGGCGAGTCGTCAGTTTTACGAGTCTGTCCTGTCTGTGGGCGGAGTCGTCCAGAGTGTCAGCGTCGACGAAGCGCTGATTGACGTGACGGCTGTGGTCTTGACCACATCAGGGTCTCAGGGCGTGGGTATTGATGAAGGCAACGTTTGGAGAGAACAGCAGAAGGCCGATGAGATTGCTCACGCCCTGAGGGAGAAGATCAAGGCCAAGACCGAATGTGCAGTCTCTGTCGGGATCGGCGGCAACATTCTCCAAGCCAAAGTTGCCTTGAGGAAAGCGAAGCCGGCCGGCCAGTTTCAGCTGAAGCCTGAACATGTTCTCGACGTCATCGGGGAGTTGAAAGTTGAGGATCTGCCAGGAGTCTCCTACAGCATCGGTGGGAAGCTGGAAGAATTAGGCATCAGATTCGTCAAGGACATCCGAGATGTCTCGAGGGAGCGCCTCGCATCGGCGCTTGGGCCAAAGACGAGCGAGAGGCTAGCAGACTATTCCCGAGGAATCGATGGCACCGAGGTGGGAGAGCAGCCGCCTCGAAAGTCGGTGTCGGCAGAGGTCAACTGGGGCATTCGCTTCATCAGCCAGCAAGAAGCCGAGGAATTCGTGTACAACTTGTGCAGAGAGCTGGGGAAACGGTTGTTGAGTGAGCAAGTCAAGGGGAAGCACCTCACCATGAAGATTATGAGAAGATCTCTGGACGCGCCCCTTGATCCCGCGAAGCACTTGGGGCATGGCAAGTGTGACTCTTTCAGCAAGAGCGCTACGTTTGGCGTCGCCACACACGACTCGGAAGCCATTGGCAAGGAAGCAGTCTCGATTTTGCGCTCGTTCAAGTTTAGCCCTGGAGACTTGCGAGGTCTTGGGGTACAAATGACGAGGGTGGAACCAATCAAGGGGAATGCAGATGCACCGGAAGGCAGCCAGCGGACACTGCCCTTTACGGCCTTTTCAAGACCATCTTCAGCAAAGAAGCAAGCGACTGCCGAACCCATCGATGATACGGGAAGTCCACTGAAGCGAAGAGGCTCCGAGGGCCGTGACATGGACAGGGATCCGATTGCCAACGATCCCCTGACGCCACGGAAACCCAAAGTGCATCCGGCAATGGCCCTGTCGAGGGCAGGGCAAGATGATGCAAGGGCCAATACACCCCTGAATGTGTCGGGCACCCAGTTCATCATTCCCAGCAATCCAGATGCTGCAGTGCTGGCAGAGCTGCCCAGTGACATGCGGAGAAAGCTCATGGGCCAGCGCACGAAGGCTAGCCCAAGAAGGGACGTGTCGCGACCTGCGAGCGCCATGCCGGCGGAAGCTCTTCCATCTCAAGTCGACGCAGAAGTGTTCAACGCGTTGCCAGATGATCTGAAAGCAGAGATTTTGGTAATGTATGGACGGCCGGCGCAGCCAGCTCCACAGCAGTCGCCGAGGAGGGATCACCTCGTACCATCGAGAAAGCAGACGACTCCGACGAGACGAGGTGGAATTCATGGCTTGTTTGGCAAAGCCCAGCGCCAAAGAGATGCGCAAGCGGGCGTGATGCAAACGAATTTCAAGGCACTCAAGAGTGCCGACGAAACTCCTGCGGAGGATGACATGCAGGAGCTGGATCCCGAATTCCTCGCGGAGCTGCCGGAAGACGTTCGGAAAGAGGTCATGGCGGATCATCGACGTCAGCGAATGGCGCTGCGATCAGGCCTGGACGCTCCGGCTCGAAGACGTGTTGCTCCAGACGCCGAGACTGCTCTCCCCGGCGGGCAGAGACGGATCCAATTCCCAGCACCGCCCCGCAAAGTGTCATTCGCCAGCTCCGGCGTGACTTCAACGCGCGAGATCAAGGACATGCTGGATGCCTGGCACGGCGAGACGCAGGACGAGGGGCCGCACCGCGGAGACGTCGACGTCTGTGAGAGGTATCTTGCCCGGGTAATACTGGAAGAGAGGGACTTGGAGAAGGCCGTGGCCATGGTAAAGTGGTTAAACATAATCGTAGAGCAGGACGGAGAGGATGGACAGGGCCGGGAGTCGTGGCGTAGGGCGTTG
This sequence comes from Tolypocladium capitatum, assembly GCA_002901185.1. Taxonomy (NCBI): domain Eukaryota; kingdom Fungi; phylum Ascomycota; class Sordariomycetes; order Hypocreales; family Ophiocordycipitaceae; genus Tolypocladium; species Tolypocladium capitatum. The sequence goes on along the minus strand of NRSZ01001200.1, from coordinate 30,748 downwards.
GATCGAGTCAAGGAAGCCGTGCAAGGGGCTGTGAGGCAGCGGGGGCTGGCGCCGCTGGACATTTGAATATGACGCTTGCGATTTGATAGCATCGTGGGTCTCAACATGTGGGATGCCCTCTTGTGGAACCGGCGGCAGGCTTGGTTACCAGTACCTCTGGCTGTCAAGGCCGGCCCTGATTGTTGGCTTTCTGCACGACGACGCACTAACAGAAAGGAGTCCTGCAGCCGCATTCAGCCTCTGAGCTTCACCCCCCCACACATCCTCGTCGAGCTGCATCGACCGGCTTCTTTTGCAAAACAGCGACCGAAACCCGTCTCCAAGCTGCCAGCACCGCGTCGCGCTGCGACCCATCGCTGCGCACCGATTCGCGATCCGAAGCCACGCGCGATACAGCTTCCAGCCCGGTCAAGATGGCCGGCTACATCGACTACTCCAAGACGACCAAGTCCAAGGACTACCGGGGCTCCGGGTCCTTTGCGACGTTTATGATCATCGGCCGTACGTCCCTGCACGGGGAGACCTGCCTGCGTCTGGGTCCACGCGATTGGGTACTGACCTTGAGCCTCCAGCGACCTGCTTCTTCCTCGGCATCCTCTTCGCGTCGTTCCCGTACGACTTCCCCCTGCTCTGGACCAAGGAGCCCGTCGCCGACACCTACTATGACCAGCTCGAGGCGCACCTCAGGTTCATGCACCAGTCGCCGCCGCTCATCGGGCGCATCCTCAACATCATGGTCAGCGTCGGCTTCTTCGGCCTCTTCATCAAGCTCTTCCGCCCGAGCGAGGCCAACTTCCTCTTCGACGGCGCGTCGCTGATCCTCTACACCATCGGCGTGGCCGTCTACGCGTCCAACGTGGTCAAGGGCCTGCGCACCGTCAGCTCCGGGCTCTGGGAGCGCGACGAGTTCCAGGAGACGCGCGACGGCCGCTTCGAGGGCGAGTTCATCCTCGGCCGCGAGGACAGCCTCAAGGTGCTGGCCGCGAGCAACACCATCCTGGCCCTGGTCCTCATCGGCGTGCTCGTGCTCCAGGCCGGGCAGTGGTACGCGGAGAAGAGGGACTCGGACGACGAGGCGGCGGCGGCTGTCGAGCAGAAGGAGAAGGAGTCGTCGCCGAGCGGCAAGGCGGCGACGAAGAAGAAGCAGTAGAGTAGATGCTCGCCGTTTTTTATCAGATCAATCTCATCGGATTCCGAGGCGGCGCCTCCGAGCCCTTGGCTTCGGGCTGGCCGGCCGCGTCAGCGAGACTCTGTAGTTTATCCCTCACGCCGCAGCTCCGCTCGCTGCAGCGGTGACGTCGGGCATGCGACGCTGCGCCGCGGGCAGCCAAGGTAACGGCCGCTCTGGAGGCTTGTGATGCACTTGTGCAGGCTTCTGCAGAAATTAAACGCTCATGGCGCTGTGTTGGCGCTGTCGCTCGCGGCGGTGGCGCCACTGCGTCCACGACTCCATGCCGCTGACCGCCACCCTGCCCGACCGGCCTCGCCTCTGCTCTGCTCGCCCATCCTTCACGACCCCTGCAGCCGCTGCAACATGCGCGCCCTTGCCCCGCGGCCGGGTCTTGGAGAGCGCGCCCCGTCCTCGCTGAACTCGCTTCTGCCACGCCCGGTCTCGGGCGGCACGATCAGGCCGTGCGACCTCGCATACCCCTCTCGGCTCGTCGCACCCTCTCGTCGCATCCTCTCGCCGCACCCTGCCGCCCTCCCGCCTCCCTCCCGCCTCCCTCCCCCGGTGGCGTGGGCGCGGCGAGGACGACGGCGTCTTCGCCAACATCGCCAGCCTCGCTGTGAACGACTGCGCGTGCCCTCTCCGCCATGGAGCCGAGCCCCGTTGCCGCCCCGGCACTGGCGCTCCCGGGCAAGACGGCCCTCACCGAGGCAGTGACGGATGTCTTCTACGGATCGGTACGTCTTCCCACGCTTGCTTCGTTTCGTGCCAGTGGCCGGCGCGGCTGACCAGCCCAGGTCGCCGGCGTCGTGGGCAAATACATCGAGTATCCGTTCGACACCGTCAAGGTGAGGCTCCAGAGCCAGCCCGACCACCTGCCCCTGCGATACAAGGGTCCGCTGGACTGCTTTCGACAATCGATACAATCCGACGGGGTCCTGAGCCTGTACCGCGGCATCAGCGCGCCGCTGGTTGGTGCCGCCGCTGAAACGAGCAGCCTGTTCCTCTTCGAGAGCCTTGGGCGGGAGGCTCTGTTCAGCGCTGGGCTGTGCCCTCGGGACAGGCCGCTGTCCGTGCCGGAGCTGTGGCTCACGGGTGCATTCGCCGGCGCCTTCACCTCGTTTGTCCTCACGCCCATCGAGCTGGTCAAATGCAAGATCCAGGTACCGTCGCCCGCCGAGGGCCGCCCGCCCGCTCCCATGCGGCCGCTGCCTGTTGTTCGAGATATATTCCGCCACGAGGGGCTCAGGGGCTTCTGGCATGGCCAGCTGGGGACCTTGATCCGAGAGACGGGCGGAGGCGCCGCCTGGTTCGGCGCCAAGGAGACGGTCACGTCCGTCTTCTACGGCCTCAAGACGAGAACTGCGGCGACTCGAGCCGAAAGGGAGACCATCATGTCCCAGCCCCTGCCGCTCTGGCAGCAGGCCCTCGCCGGCGCGTCGGCAGGTGTGTCGTACAACTTCTTGTTCTTCCCTGCCGATACCATAAAGTCCCGCATGCAGACGATACCCATCGGTGGCCTGGCGGTGAAGCGCACGTTTTGGAACGAGGGAGCAGCCTTGTGGCGACAACATGGCCTTCGAGGCATGTACCGTGGTTGCGGCATCACCTGCCTTCGCGCAGCGCCCAGCTCAGCCTTCATATTCATGGTCTACGATGGCCTCAAGCGAAACTTCCCCCTGCGTTGAGACGGCCGGGGGGATGTTTGATTTAACCTTTTGTTACCTAAGTGGGGCTGGTTTCTTTTCATCACTTCTCCTGCCATGGCATTGGCGGTTCGCTGGCACGCATCGGGATGGCGTTTCGAGTCGAGGCTCACGGGCGATGGTTTCAAAGGACGGTAAACGCATGGTCGGAGCGAGTTCATAGCAGACAATAGAAGGATTATAGGGGCTTTCGAGGGGCGGTCCAACCTGTCTGAACTCCGGCCGTAGGCTTTCGGCAACAAAAAATACCACCCGGAACAGTCGGCACTCCCCAACGACGATGCTCGTTCATGCAAAGTCATGCCCCCGGTTCCTCGCAAGCATCATACTAGCCTGCTTGTCGGCCTGTATGTGAGCAGACCACTACACCGGGCTCGGCGAGATGGACAAAAGCAACTGGCATGACTCGGCGCCGGGTTCCCATTCGTGTATCTTGGAAACGCACCGACGCCAGAGGCGTTCGAAGCGTCCCACCCTCGACGTCCAACGCTCCCTCATACCTGCGGATCAATATATTTTGGAGAGTCATCCCCGGCGGATGGATGTAGCTCCATTGAGCGGTGTCGTCGTCGTCCTCACAGGAGCGGGAGGCCCGAAACTCGGCGGACCGAGCCATGACAGCGGCGCGAGATGTAGATGAGAGGAGACCGTTAATGCCCGTTTGGGTAATTGAAGCACGGAGCGGGGTGGGGCCGTGTCGTCGGAGGTTTCGGTCCGGGGTGGGTAGCGGCCAATCGTCAACGCCGGGACGGTCAGCTGCTTCGCATGATATATGCAACTGCTCAAGCTTGGAGTCTGTGCTAACTCGCTAGATAGAGGCCGTCGCTAACAAGGTATCTGGCTTCGTCCACGTACACCAGTTGTCACGTCCTTTACACAAAGCAAAATCCCCCTCAACCTTACACTCCACTGACAGGGACAGAGACGCCTCACACGACCCCCATCAGCTCCAAGGCAGTCCCCGCGACGGCGTATTTGTCTCACCGCCGTCGCCGCGCGGATCCCCCTTGGTCGGCGTGGCCGTGTCGACTTCCGTCAGCTCCATGTTCCTCGCATCTACGACGTCCTCCATCTCCGCCGGGAGCACCAGGTCGAGCACCATGCACACGGCTGCCGTAACCGCAAACCCTGTCTCCATGATGAGCACGATGGCGTTCAGGAAGCCCTCGAGCGCGTGGTTGCCGCCGCTGTAGGTGAAAACACCGTCAAAATAGTTGGGCACCAGCGTGGCACCGTAACCCAGCGACAGCCCCGTCGTGAGGATGAAGCGCGTGCGCCTGTTGAACGGCACGCCGCCGAAGAGGATGGCCATGCCCGAGACGGCCACGGCCGCGAAGAGGAACGTCGTCATGCCGCCCAGCACAGGCTTGGGGATGGCGACGAGCGCGGCAGCGAACTTGGCAAGGACGCCCATCGTGACGAGGAAGAAGCAACACGCCAGCCCGGCCTTGCGGTTGGCGCACCGCGTCAGCGCGATGACGCCGTTGTTCTGCGCGAAGCGGCTCATGGGCGTCATGGTCATAAGCGCCGCCGCGATGCCGTTGAGCCCGTCCGTTAGCAGGCCGCCCTGGATGCGCGACTCGTAGTTGCGGCCCTCGACCTCGAGGTGCGAGACGTCGCAGGTCGCCGTGATGTCGCCCACGGCCTCGGTCGCGCAGACGACGAAGACGGCCATGATGGGCAGCACCAGCGGCCCGTACACCGACAGCGGGAACGTATGGACCCAGATGAACGAGGCCACGGGCGCCGAGTCGATGCCCGCCGAGTCAAAGTAGCCGCACGCGCCGGCGATGATGCAGCCGACCAGCAGCCCGATGACGACCGACGTCGACTTCATCATGGGCGAGCCGTACCGCTCGCACAGGATAATCGTGATGAAGACGGAGAATCCCAGGCCCAGGAACTCGGCGGACCCCCAGGGCAGCGCGTGCGGCGCGTGGATGGTCGGGCACTTTGCGAAGAACGCGCTCTGGTCGCCGGCCCCGGCCGGGTTCGAGCACGGGCCGCTGCCGCCCATCCAGTCCTGGAAGCCGCTCTTGACGAGGTGCACTCCGATGAGCATCACCGTCGGCCCCGTGACGATGGGCGGGAACATGCGCAGCAGGATCCGCGGCGGCAGGAAAGAGATGAGGATCTCGACGAGCGCGCACACGGACGAGGTGCCGATAAGGGCGCCGTAGCCCCTGGGGCAGGGCAGCGGGTTGCCGTTGGCGTCCGAGGGACAGTAGCCGTTGGCGTACATTTGCCGGAACGCGCCCTGGGCGATGGGGATGATGCTGAACGAGATGCCAACGACGGAGAGGACGCCGGTGCCGATGAAGTAGCTGGTGGAAATGTCAGCTGCAGTCCCTTTCGGCTCTCGGAGCGATGCTCGTGAGCGAAGCACCAAAAGCACCAACGGAGGGGGACTCGCCCCGTCTTGGGGATGCGGAAGCGGTTTATCTGGACGCCTGACAGAATCCCCGAAACAATGAGGGCCGTAGAGACGAGATACTGCTGCTGCGCCGGCTCGAGGTTGGCGCCGCCGCTGCCGCTGAGGATGATGGGCGGCGTAATGACGCCGGCGAGCATGGCCAGCGCGTGCTGGAGGCCGAGGAGCATGGCCAGGACCACGGGCATCTTGTCGTCGAGGCCGAAAAAGGGGCTGCGGTAGTCGCCCTTGGCCATGAACGGCAGGTTGGGCCGGAAGAGAAAGACATAGTCGTAGTCGCCAATGAGGCCGTCGCGGGTCGTAAAGGCCCGCACAAACGACCGGAGGCGCGCGTTGAAGCCCTTGCCGGTGGACGAGCCGCCGCCGGCGATGGTGCTGGGGCCGCTGTCTTCGTCCATGACGGCGCTTGTATATGTATCAACGCTGCGGGTTATATATCGGTGACGGCGTAAGATGCCATGGGCCTGCGATGATGATTGGGTTTCGGAGTTTCGAGGAGGGCCTGGCGGTTATTCTCAGGCGAACTGAAGCCGGGGATGTGTGTGACCGCGAGGTTGGTGGTGAGCCGTGGGTGAAGTGAGACAGCGGAGGAGGGATCGAGAGTGCTCGGGCATCGACTGCGGCGCCTGGTTACAGGTAGTATAAGAAAGGATATCGCGTCTTGACGAGGGCCCTTGGGTAAAGAAGGGCTCCCCAACCGCGATAGCAGCACCTGTCGATAGGCAACCCCCGGTCGAGACAGTTAGCGGCCGACGGCCGGCTTATGCTTATCACCAACTAGGTGCTCGTATTTGCCCGGCGCCGCCCGGGCCCGCCGCATGTTAACCAATACAAGCGAGTCCTCGCCGTGAGCTTACTCGTCCGCCCAACTTCACCGCAGGGCCACGGAGATGCGCAAACGACGACGGCTCGGCTCCATTGGGCCAGATAGGAGCCATATGGCGGCAAGGGACGACGATGCCGGGCCAATCCTCTCCAGTCGCACGGCGGATGCTGCCGTCTGTCTGTGCTGCCCCCCGAACAGGCCGTCCCGGACCGCGCGCGTCTCGGGGTGTGAGGCTAATGCATGTAAGAAGGAAGCCAACCAACATCGACTGCGCCTGTGGGTTGGCAAGGCAATCTGCTCCTCTCCCCGCTTGACATGGCGTCTGGGAAGCTCGGTTGATCGCGCCATGTCAGCGAGCCCTCCATGTGCGCCGCCACGGAAGCGAGATAAAGGCCTGGCCGGCCCTGTAAGGTAGCATCCAAGGTCGGCTCCGTCTGATAACGGCTTCTAGCCTTCATGTGCTGCGGGTATTTGTTTTCCCTGGTCATCTGCGGTATTATTTGTTGTCTTTGCCTGCCGTTCATCCCCATCGGCGGACGCCCTCGCCGTCTTCTCAGTCTCATCGCGTCTCCTCGGTTCGCTCAACGCAAGCAAACAGCGCTGGGGGACGCAAAGTTGGCCGAGCCGTTCACCGTGGGCCAAAATGCACACCAACGTTGCGCTGCCGTGATTCCCAGCCCGTGCCCTCCCCGTCTCCCGTCCCGTCCGGGACGCATACATCCATGGCTAGTGTCGATGCCCTCTACGTTAAATACATTTATGGCTCTCTCACTCCAGCAGCAGATACACAGCCGAGCGTGGCCGTGTGCACGCAAGCTCGGCGAGGACCGAGAGAGCTACGGTTGGGGAAACTCTCTGGCCTTTCTAGCCAGCACCCGCACGTTGTCCAGCAAGCCCTCGACGAGTTCTTGGTATCGATGGGGACCGCCGCTCATTGCCTTTGCGCCCTGGTCGATGACGATGCCAGGAGCCAACTCTATCTCGAGCTCGTGTTCCTTTTCGACCCGTTGCGAATTCTGCCTCACACGTCAGCGCATGTCTGCAAGCACACGGGGCAAGCAGCACCATGCTCAAGGGCCGACACTTACACCTGGCCCGGGAAGGGTTTGTGTGACCTGAGTCAGGTCGATCTGGTAATGGCCCTGCGTGTAGCTCAGCCGATCCTTGTTGCGGTCGGGCTGCTTGTCGGCAGGGCCAGCCGCCTGCTCCAACTCCTCCACTGGGCCGTCCCACGCCATTTCGAGGTTGATGCTCAGTCGGCAGTCCATCGGGCACGAGGGCATGTGCAGGTCAATGTCGGCGACTCGAGCCTTGATGATCTTGTTGAGCACCTCCCGCGTCTTCTGGTCGTACGTCACCCTCGCCCGGGCATTCCTGCCGCGGGTCCCCATTCTGGAACGCATGCATCCGGGGAGGCGGGCTTGCAGATCGGGAGGCAGGTCGAAGAAGCGGTCGGTTTCTCGCCTGTGCCTGTAGTGCACCTGAACCCTGGTGCTTCCGTTGGGCGCGCGCGGGTCCGTCTGGATGACAACTTGGTTCAAGAAGTCGTTGAATGCTTTGTGGTGAGCCTGGACAATAAACGCGTCAGCGAACAATGGCTCGACTACAGCGAGAGTAGGGCCTTACCTCTGTCGTACTGCTCCGAAAGGCAACCCGGCCAGTGTCGTGCAGGATACACTCCGAGTCCAGGAACCTGTCCACTCGGCAGTTGGTGTCCTTGTCAATCAGGGTCCCCAGCTTCGCCTCAATCTCAAACTGTATGCCGCGGCTGGCAATCTCCTTGAAGTCGGGATTGTTAACGACGTGGATAAAGACAAAGTCGGCGACCGTCTTGGAGAGTTCCTCGTAAGGCTTGACACCTGCGATGCTGGCCTCCCACGGCCCCAGAATATCCTGCGGTCCTGGCTCGACCGCAGGTTGGGCGGGAGCTTGGCTGCCGCCGCCGCTGGGTTGAGCCCGAGCCGCTTCTGGGGATGGATGGCGACTGGATCGTTCCGTCCTCTGGCCGCTGTCAGACCTCCCGTTGGAGCGGGTATGCGCCCGCTTCGAGAGGACATAATTAGCGTGGTTGGGCATCTTGTTGCCCAAGGTACGAGCGCTCTCTGCCCAGACGGGCGGATGCGGCCGACAGGTGCGTTTCTTCCCGGGAGCGACGGGCGATGCAGATTGCTGGGCTCCAGCTCCGTGCCCGCCATTAACTTCACCAGGCGGAGGTCGAACCTCTCTGTTCTCCAGTTCCCTGGGGCTCAAGCTGCGGTCTTCCAGCTTCCGCTTCGCAGGCGTCACCGCGTGGTCCACATCGACGGCCATGTTCTGAACGTTGGGAGCGAGCCTCCTCTCGGCCTCGGTGGGCCAGGCCGGTGACGGTCGCTCTGCGTTGCTCACCAGGGAGGCCACCCGCGTCCTGGGACTAACGGACAGGCTCTGTTCTCGCTCGTGATGCGACCTCGGGCGGTGGGCGTCGGGTGCTGGTGATTCGTACGAACTGCGGGCGCTCGACATGCGTTGAACGGCGGGTGGGAGAGGCGGGTGGCTCGGCGAGGCCTGCTGTTGCACGGACTGCGCGTTGCCCGTGGAAGATGTTCTGTGCTGGTAGGGGCTCGGGGGTTGGGGGAATCCGCCGTGGCCAGCCGAGTGCCTTGGGCCAGCCGAGTGCGGTGGGCCGAGAGGCGTAGGAGGTTGCGAGAGCTGGCGGGTATGTTCAGCACCAGAGGCATCCACCACAGAGGGGGGCGGACGCGACGCGACTACGGGACTACCGCGGACGTGCGGCGGCCCAAACTGATGCTGACTATGTGCCGAGGTCGGGGTTGGTGTGGAGTGGGCGGACTGAGACCGCTGGTGGAGGTACGGGTGCGAGGACGAGGAGCCGGCTGGCGTGCCCGCGGGGGGGGTCTGTGGGACTGGATGCTGTTGTTGTTGCTGCTGCTGCTGCTGCTGCTGCTGTTGCACGTAGGCTCCCGAGCCATGCGGCGCAACTCCTTGCGAGTAGCTACCTCGTCGTTGGCGCTGCGGCTGCTTCTGGGGTTGTTGCTGCTGATGCTGGAGTTGCTGCTGGATTTGTTGTTGCTGCTGCTGGAGTTGCTGATGCTGCTGGAGTTGCTGCTGGATTTGTTGCTGCTGCTGCTGCTGCTGGAGTTGCTGATGCTGTTGCAGTTGCTGATGCTGTTGGAGTTGCTGCTGCTGTCGGAGTTGCTGCTGCTGCTGCTGGAGTTGCTGCTGCTGCTGGAATTGCTGCTGCTGCTGGAGTTGCTGCTGCTGTTGGAGTTGCTGTTGCTGCTGTTGATAATGGCCCGGGGGATATTGGTGTCGTTGGCTGGGGCTCGTCATCTCCTGTGGAGGAGCCTGCGCCGTGGGAAACGGATATCCGGCTGTGCTGCTTCCCGGGGTGTTGGTCAGTGCCGAGGTCGGCCGATACGGCGACGGCGACTGCACCGGGCCGGACATGGAGCCTGCAGACCGGGCATCGTGGAACGAGTTGGTCAGCTGTAGCGGAGGCGGCGGGGGGGCGGCGCGGGCCGGAGCGTACTGGCCCCGGCCCTCGAACGGCGACTGCGGCGGATATGCGGCGCCTGGATGGTGCTGAGCGTGGTGAGGGTAGTCCTGGGTCATTGGCTTGCCGGGAGACGCGTGCGGCGGCGGTTGGGCGTAATCGCGATAGCCGTATTGGGCAGGGTTCGGGGCCGGACGATGCTGATGCTGCCGCTGCTGCGGCGTGGGCGAGGCCTTGGGGGGCGCGCGGTCGCCGTTGTCCGACGTGTTGAGGACGGAACGCAGATCCATGGCTGTCGTCGCCGGCCTCGGGACCGTGATGGAGCTCGTCGGGCGGCGTTTGCGCAGTGGCCCGCCGCGGTGTGGTCTGTCGATGGGCAGCCGTGCCGTGTGCGCGGCGTGGTACGGGGCGGCGGCAGGTCGATGGGGTTCGATCAGATGGTCGTCGGGCGCGCGGCGGGCGCACTGGCAGTCGAAGTCGGGGATTCGCCGTCGCAGTCGCGAACGGACATTGTCACGCCGGCACGCAATCAGACGTCGCGAGGTCCACGAGTCACGGCGGGGGGTCGGTCGGCTGGCTGGCGGCCGGTCGGTTGGCTGGCGGCGATGCGAGTTGGGCGGCGCGCGCGACGAGGAGTGGACAGAGGTGCGTCTACACGGCCATCCGGCGCATCGCGGCAGGGCGGCGGAGGACACGGCGCGCGAATTGCCTGGTGCGGGCGAGGGGATAAGGCACGGGTAGGGGATGGACGAGGAGAGGTTGTGGTTATGGCATGGATGGTCTGGGCGGCTTGAGGACACTTTTTTCGCCCTCCACCGGGTCGAAGCTACCGAGCGGCGGGACGCGTCAGGCGACGGAAGGCGACGACATGCAAGAACCAGCCGCCAAGCGCGACCAGAGGCAATGGAACGAATGCGATCAATGCCGTCTACCTGCTTGCAGTATGTGATCATCGCACGGGCGACCGTGCTCTCACCAATCATCAAGCGCTTCACCTCCGTCTCCGGGGAGCTGCGTTGAATCGCACAGAACTAGCATCGCCCTCTGCTTCATTTGACCACCCATGTCGAAATAGACAACGGCCGTTTCCCAAGACTCGTGTGAGCATGACGGTGCAGGGTTCAAAAGAAAGGGTTAGAATCCCAACATCTTTAGTTTTTAATTGCTTTGAGAAAAAAAAAGACCTGCTCCCCCGGAAAGGCTTGAACTTTCAACCTCCTGATTAACAGTCAGACGCGCTAGCCAATTGCGCCACGGAGGACGACATTGTGGCGTTTGCCCCCGTTATCCAAGTATAAATACCACACTGAGTATTATTCAGCGCATGAAACGCCAAACAAACCTCTCACGTGAGTGGCTTACGCCCTTGTAACGCGCTGACCCGTGCACCGGGCGTCAGCGCGAGGTACGTACCGCCAAGGCAGAGCTCTGCCTGACGTGGAACACCCTGCCTGGTCCATCCTGACATCCGCAAAACACCACCCCGTCACCATCATCTACCTCTCTCTTCCCACAATTCGTATATAACAGCATCGTCACTCTCTTTTCTGGGCTTTCTTCTGCCCTTTACCGCTAACAAAGCTCACCAGCGAGCCCCTTCACTCTCTTGCCCCCGGCTTGAGCTGCTTGCGCAGCCTGCTGCATCCTCCCCTCAGAGCTCCCTCCCTCTCCCTCTCCGAGCAGCCCTCACGATGCCTGGCTTGTTGGTGTCGGCAACAGGCGTCTTGGCCTTTCTCGCCGACGAGGAGCCCGAGCTCAAGGTGTTTGCCCTGCAGATGCTCAACGATGACATCGACACCGTCTGGACCGAAGTTGCCGGGGCGTTGAGCCAAATGTATGTGCCGACGTCGGCTGCTCCCCGTCGTAGAAGCTGACCACCGCGTTGCCACTAGCGAGGCGCTGTACGAGGACGAGTCCTTTCCCGAGCGACAGCTCGCTGCTCTGGTCCTCGCCAAGGTCTACTACCACCTCCAGGCCTACAACGATAGCATGGTCTTCGCCCTCGCCGCCGGCGACCTCTTTAAGCTCGACGCGCCCGGCGAGTTCGAGGAGACCATCATCTCCAAGTGCGTCGACCAGTACATCGCCACCACCGCTGCCAAACACGCCAAGCCCAAGGCATCGAAGAACGCCGACCTGCCCGAGCTCACTACGACCTTTCCCAACGCCTCGGACGGCGCCCTCATGTCCCCGACGACGCCCTTTTCGCACACGACCCTTCCGCCCAAGTCGCTACTCTCGCGCGCGTCCATCGACAACACTATACTCGATGCCACCTTCCAGCCTGTAACCAAGCAGGGGCGATCTGGCTCCATTGCACAGCTCCCTGACAAGGCCACTGAAGCCTCTCTGCAACGCGTCATCGAGCGCCTCTTTGAGGGCTGTCTTAAACAAGGCCGCTACAGGCAGGTGGTTGGCATCGCTGTCGAGTCAAAGAACCTCGAGGTTCTGCGCCGCGTCATCAGGCGCGCCAACGACGATGACAGGCGCTCCAAGACGAAGACCCATGATGGGCAGCAAGGCACGGCCGAGGAGCTGATGGAATACACGCTGGGCATCTGCATGGACATTGTTCAGGAGCGGGGGTTCCGCACCGAGATCCTGCGCCTCATCCTCGACCTACTAAATGACATACCAAACCCCGACTACTTTGCCATTGCCAGATGCGTCGTCTACCTCAACTCGGATGAGGAGGCGTCGCGCATGCTGCAAACCCTGGTCGGCAACGGCGACCGCACGTCCCTGGCCAACGCGTACCAGATTGCCTTTGACTTGTACGACAACGGCACACAGGAGTTCCTGGGCAAGGTCCTCGCATCCTTGCCGTCGGGCAGGCTGCCTCAAAAAGACGAGTCTGCCCCCGACGGCGACGGGGCCAAGGAGACGGAATCGCTCCTAGCTAACCAGCAGGACACGCCGGAGGACGAATTGCCCGAGAACGTCGCCAAGACTTACCGCAACATCCGGTCGATCCTCGACGGATCCAAGACGATCCGCCTGAACCTCGAGTTCCTCTACCGCAACAACCACACCGACCTGAGCATCCTCAACAAGGTGCGTGACAGCCTGGAGGGCCGCAACTCGATATTCCACACCGCCGTCACCTTTTGCAACGCCTTCATGAACCAAGGCACCACCAACGACAAGTTCTTCCGCGACAACCTCGACTGGCTGGGTAAGGCCGTCAACTGGTCCAAGTTCACCGCCACGGCTGCCCTTGGTGTGATCCACCGGGGAAACCTGTCGCAGTCTCGGAAGCTCCTCGAGCCCTACCTGCCCAGGCAGGGTGGCCTTAACAGCGGCTCCATCTTTAGCCAGGGCGGTGCCCTGTACGCGTACGGCCTCATCCACGCCAACCACGGCGCCGATGCGCTCGACTACCTCAAGGCGCAGTTTAGCCATGCCGAGGAGGAGGTTGTGCAGCACGGAGGCGCCCTCGGCTTGGGCATCGCGGGCATGGCGACGGGAGACAATGAGATTTTCGAGAAGCTCAAGGAGATTCTGTTCCAGGACTCGGCGCTCAATGGCGAGGCCGTTGGCCTGTCCATGGGTCTCATCATGCTTGGCACGGGCAACGTCAAGGCTCTCGAGGACATGATTACGTATGCGCACGAGACGACGCACGAGAAGATTGTGCGCGGCGTCGCCATCGGCATGGCGCTCATTATGTATGGCCGCCAGGAGGGCGCCGATGTCCTGATCGAGGGTCTCCTGAACGACCCCGACCCGACGCTGCGGTACGGCGGCATCATGACGGTTGCCCTGGCCTACTGCGGCACGGGCAGCAACAAGGCGATCCGCAAGCTCCTCCACATTGCTGTAAGCGACGTCAACGACGACGTCCGCCGCATTGCCGTCATGAGCCTGGGCTTCATTCTCTTCCGCAAGCCCGGCAGCGTGCCCCGCATGGTCGAGCTGCTGTCCGAGTCGTACAACCCGCACGTCCGGTACGGGTCTGCCATGGCTCTCGGCATCGCCTGCGCCGGTACCGGTCTCGATGAGGCCATCGACCTGCTGGAGCCCATGATGAAGGACCCCACCGACTTTGTCCGCCAGGGCGCGCTCATCGCCTTGGCCATGATCATGACGCAGCAAAACGAAGTCATGAACCCCAAGGTATCGTCGATTCGAAAGACACTGAAGAAGGTCGTGGGCGACCGCCACGAGGATGCCATGACCAAGTTCGGCGCGGCCCTCGCCCTCGGCATCATCGACGCAGGCGGCCGCAACTGCACGATTGGACTGCAGACTCAAACGGGAAACCTCAGCATGGCTGGCATCGTCGGCATGGCCGTCTTCACCCAGTACTGGTACTGGTTCCCCTTCACCCACTTCCTGTCCCTGAGCTTCTCCCCCACGGCCATGATTGGCCTCGACCACGACCTGGAGATGCCCGACTTCAAGTTCCACTGCGCCACGCGGCAGACGCTGTTCGACTACCCGCCTGAGCAGGAGGCCAAGGCCGAGGAGGGCCCGGCGCTGATTGCCACTGCCATCCTGTCGACGACCGCCCAGGCCAAGCGGAGGGCTCAAAGAAAGGAGCGCGCCCAGCGGCGGGAGAGCATGGACATTGACCCTGCGCCGGCCAAGGGCGGCGACAAGATGGAGGTGGACGATGAGAAGAAGAAGGACGAGCCCAAGGAGAAGAAGGAGGCGGAGGAAAAGGACGCCGGCTCCCCGGGCGACGCTAAGAAGAAGCCCGAGAAGGAGAAGGTGGGCTACGAGATTGAGAACATGAGCCGCGTCCTGCCCGGCCAGCTCAAGTACATTAGTTTCCCGGCCGGCCGGTACAAGCCCGTCAAGAAGGTACTGTCGTCGCGTTCACGCCGCTTCACGTTACGGACGCTAACATTTCCAAAGCCAACCGGAGGTCCCCTGCTGCTCGACGACACCCAACCCGACGAGCCCAAGTCGCTGCTCGAGGAGAAGCTCAAGAAGGTGACGACGGAGCGCGCGCCGGTTGCCGGCCAGCAGAGCACTAGAGGCGGCGGCGGCAGCGGCCGGCCTGGCCAGCAGACGCGGTCGTTGCTCGAGGGCCTCGTGGACCCGAGTCACGCGTCCGCGATCAACCCCGTCATGGACCAGCTACTGCGTGGCCAGGGCCGCTCGCCGTTTGGCGGCCCCGCGGACCTGCGGACGCCCGGCGGCGACGGCGGCATCGGCTCGGGCGCGGCTGCGGCCGCGGGCGTGCTGACGGCCGTGGACGAGGACGGCGAGGGCGACGAGGAGGCGCAGGTGCCGAGGGAGTTTGAGTACTTTTCGGAGGACGAGTAGACGGGGGACGCCTCGGTGGGCCTGTTCGTGTATCTGTTTTCATGATGTACTAGTAGATAAACTAGACGGTGCCGCGGGCAGGAGTGCGAGTTGCACCGTGATTGTACTGCAGATGAAGGAGAGATGGCCGGTTGAGGCCTAGCGATTTGTAATTTTACGTGCTCATCGACGTTGATGACCTTGTACGAAGTACGTCAAGGAACTGGTCGACCGCCCGGCAACGACCCGGCAACGACTCAGTCAGTATTGCTACCTAGCATCATGCATCATGGATGGCCGCCCCCGTCTGTTTCCAAGCAAAGCCAACTCGTACACTGTATTCGATGGCCATCCATTTACCGCCTCTCTTTTGTTTCAAACACTAGACGCCAAAGCAAAATAGGGCCTGCCCGAGTATAGGGTACGAGGACAGGATAGTAATGCAAAATGAATAATATTACAAATGGGTTATGCTCGGGGAGGGGGGTGGGGGGGATGGTGCAGTCAAGGCATCAAGGCTTCTTCTCGCCCTGCTCGCCCTTGTCCGCGTCAGCTGCAACGGCAGACGGAGAGCAGTCGGCGCAGACCTGGACGCGATGCCAGGCCGTGGCGAGGTTGCCGCGAAAGTTCCACGTGGCGGCGTGGCTCTCGGGCTGCGTGTTGTAGGCGTCGTCGGTGGCCTTGATCATGACCGTCGCGCACCGTCGGTTGCCATCCCCGCCCGCCGACTTCTTGTCGCGGCTGGCCACATCAGCCTTTGCCTCGGCCGATGGCGCCCTGCCTTGCTCGGGGTCTCGGAACGCAGCGAGCGGCACGGCGGCGTCCAGCCGCCACCGCTTCCAGGTCCAGGCTCCGTGCCCCTGGCAGGGCGACGGAGATCCGTCCTTGCTGGCGCAGTCGGGGAGGAGGTAAGCCTGGGTCCAGGAGCTGCCGCCATCGAGGGAGGCGTCAACGCGGATGACGGAGCGGCCGCCGCCGGAAAACGCATAGCCGCTGAGAGACACCCTTTGTGCCGGCTCCCCCGACTGCTTCGGCGTGCCTCGGTCGTCGTCCTCGGCGGCACCCTCGGTGCCCGTGGCGTTTGTCCAGCCCCGCAGCTTCACGTCCGTGATGGCACTTTGGACAGGCAACTCCTGGATGGCGGGGGCGGCGTCCCAGTCGACCTTGGTCTCGTTGGGACCAAAGCACTTGTAGTCCTTGCGCTGCCACTGGCTCATGCTCTCCTCGTCGCTGAGCGTGATTTGGTTGAGCCACTTGACAGACCGTGCGGCCACGTGGCCAGGGACAATGGCTCGCAGGGGGTAGCCGTGGTCTCGCGGCAGGGGCTGGTCGTTCATGGAGTAGGCGAGCAAGACGTCGCCTTGGGGGTCGACGGCCTTTTTGATGGGGATCGAAGCACCGTAGGCCTCCATGCCGGCGAAGTGGACGTGCCTCGTCTCGCTCTCGCCACTCAGGGCCTCGGCCATCTCGAAGCCGGCATCGGCGAGGACGTCTGCAAGGAGCACGCCCTCCCACGAGGCGTTGGAGATGGCTCCGGCGGCCCATTGCAGGCCGTTGGTGGAGCGGCCGGAGCCTTCGCTCATGTGCTTCCTGCGGTTGCCCGAGCACTGCAAAACGGCCGTGATCTTGCGGCTTGGGAACCGGGTCTTGAGGTCCTCGAGCGTGTACTGCTTGACGGTGCCGTCTAACAGCTCGACGGTCAGGAGGTGGGCGTTGGAGGTGGCTTCGTCAACCAGGGGCACCCACATGTGGTTGCGGACGTAGAAGAGTTCGTTGGGAGTGAGGAACTGGGCGGCGAGGGCGTCGGCGGGCGTCTCGGCATTGCGAGGCTTGGCCGTCTTGGTGATGAGCGCCGGGTGCCGCGCCGGGTCGTCCGCAAAGGGGTCCTCGATCTGCTCCTGGGCGGGCCTGCCGTCGACGAGGTCGGCCTGGTGGACGTAGCCGATGAGGTACTGGGACAGGATGTCGTAGACGTACTGGTTCTTGTGGATGGCGAAGATGTTCCAGTAGGGGTCGATGGAGCCGCCGGCGGCGCGGAGGATGACCTGGCCGCCGGGGTGGGCGGGGATCCAGTCGGTAATGTCGTAGACCTTGTCGCCGTGGATGACCCAGGGGTTCTCCGACTCGGCGCCGTGCTTGCGGACGTCTGCGATGCGGAAGCGCGGAAGGGCGGGATCACGGTTGTCGGCGTCGGCGGTGCTGGTCTCGGGGGCGGCCAGAACCGGGCCGGGATCCGGACCCGAGGCAGGGATGGCAGCTAGGGCATCAAGGGATGTGGCAGCAGGGGTTGAAGACAGGCTTAGCAGGGCGGCAATGCCCACCCCGGCTAGCAGAGCGGCGCGTCGAGGCCCCGAGATCCGTGCCGATGGGCGGGCGTCATCGGGGGGGCTGTGTCTGTTGGTGGTGCTGCTGCCGTTGGTGCTGCTCCGTGTCGGGACAGATGGCCTGAAGGCCCGACGTTGCTGCTGCGCCGGTGCCGCAGCGCTGGGCCGCGCAACGGCGGACAGTCGGGGCCCGAGGAGGAGGTGCAGTTGCCGGGCAAGACGAGCCGGATGTCGCGCGGTCATGGCACGGGCCTAGAGGAGAATAGCCAGATAGGATGAGGGCGTCCCGGGGTCAACGAGACATGTCGGCAGATGTTGCTCGTGGAACGACGAGCCGCAGGAGGGCCTGTCTGTCTGTCGTGCGAACAGACGTGCAGCTCGGGGGGTGTAGCAGACGGACTGCGTGAGCTGCCGGCGCGGGCCTGTACGTGTATGCGTGTCTGCAGCCTCACAGTTGCGGCCAGGAGGAGTGGTATTGCCGTTGACAGGGGCCGACAGAGGCAAGTGGCGCTGACGGTGGCTGGGCGGCGCAAGGTGACACAAGGGGGGAGAATGCGGTAACAGGGCAGTCGGCCATGTGCAGATGGAAGAGGAGGGAGAGGAAGGGGGAGGAAACGAAGCCATCGTCGGTTCACCGCCGCCGCCGACAGCACTGACCCGACAGTTGCGCGTCGACCTGCCGCGTCGAACCAGGGTCGCGAGACGACGTCAGGTGCGCCGGTCAGCTGCGGCCAACAGCCTTGCTGCGGAGTGGAGAATGAAATTTGGAATAAAAAAGCAGCTGGAACCGAGATTTCCGGTCTGTTCTGCCCATGTTGGCTGTCGATAATGCCCAGCCGCGAGTGCGAGTACGTAAGAGAGAGGGCAGGGACGGGAGCCGATTGGACAGGCGGGCTGTTTGCTCGGCCCAGGTGCATGCCAGCTGCAGGTCGTTACCTGATGTCGCGTCGGTTGGCTTCGCCTGTTGCGCAGGCCTTGGTCGACCATCGTCGCCCGGTCGATCCATTCCCCGATACGCAGAGCCTCGTTCGCAGTAAAAGGCTCAAGAGGAGGCACGGAGATGACTGCTCGGCGCTTCTGGCGCCGGCCGCTGCGAGGGGAAGAAAGGCGTGAGGGAATATACGCGAAGCTCGTGAGCTGTGCGTTGGTTGCGTCCACGTACAGACGTGCATCATGCTTTTTACCTCTGGTTTCTCGGCCAATGCATTGGCGGCCAAGGTCATGTCCTTCGAGCATTCCCCCTCAGACGGCTGGCATGGGCAACGAAGAAATTCATGAATGGCCCAAGGGTGTCCCGTCGGCAACGGCCACAATCGATGGCCACGGACACCAAAATGAGGAGCAGGGTGGTTCCAAGACGCCAAACGGTACTGAATGCCGTCGATACATGGTCCTCACATTCCCCACATGGGGTAGGAAGAACACGGTGCAACATGACCTGGGACGCCAGAATGCACTCGCCTGTCGGCATTCACAGTTTCGGGGGAATAATATCTCCTCTCCTATACTCTTGACGAATAAAGCGAACCGTGGCACGTAAATTCCGAGGCGAAGGCTAATCGACTGTAAAGGTATAATGAGGTATACGGGTAGTACGCAGAGCAGAGACTGCTGCCGCCGCTACTACGAGGCAGTAGCGGCAGCTAAAGGCATCGCTAAAAGTAAAAAAAATAATCTCGGTAACCTATCTAGTTCTATCTAGTTAGGTTGGCGGTATAGGATCGTGTAGATCAGTCTTATACCTAAAATGTATATACGGCTGAGTATTAGCTGCTCTGTGCATTAAGTGGGACTGACATTAGTGGCGCCGCGACGAATTTTCTGAGTTATACAGTATTAAAACTCTTCGAGTAGAGTTTATTAAGGCCAGCATGAAATTTCAAAAACACTATATATACACGGGTCTGCCATACGGGTGGGGCGGTGACATTTAAACTACCTTAAATAATGTGACGGCGACTTTACCACCAGTTGTGGTGGTCTCTGCCGCCGCAGGTGGTGGGTTATTTGCCAGGGATCCAGCGCCGCTTTAAGACCTGGCTCTCTGTCCCGCTGACGGGTCCACCCCGCCAGGCACCGACACGTACCTCTCAAGTTACTCTTTTCGCAACCAATCAAGAGGGACCGCCAGGCGACTCCATTGACCTGGCCAACCCACGAGACTGTAGCCCGTTGTCTGCTTCTCGGATCCTCTTTCGGACACCCCCATGACGCAGGAGCCACAAACCACCAAAAATGGCGGCATCGCCTGGGTCGTCGTACTTAAGGAGCGCTCGCTCCGCCCTGCGCCCTGCTGGCAAGTCTCCTTCCCGGCTCGTCTTCTCTACACATGAGATTCGACCTTCTCTCCCTTTCTTACGCAGAGCACCCAACTGACTGGCTCCTGAAGTCCTCAATCATGGCAGGTCGCAAGCACCCTTTCGACCATGCAAACGATTCGGATGCATCCTACTCTCCAGACGACGAGTATGGGGAAGACGACTGCTTCGACAAGAATGAGGCCGACGACTCGAGCCCCGAGACGGAAGCAACAGATATCGAAGACCTGAGCTGCGATGTCGACGATCAGATCCAACTCTTTGGCGGCAACGTCCATCCTCCCGAGTACTACCGACGGGCCATTGAGGGTTTTAACGACAGCGCCTACGAAGCCCAAGACTACAGCGACGGTAGTAAGCTGCTTCTGGATGCATGCGAAGAGCAGTGGCGCCGGTAAGCAACATGCAGCTCCCTTCCTTGGTCTGGCCAATAATTTGAGTGTCCTGTCAATTTGCAGGTACTGCGAGGTCCTGGGACGTGCCCCTCAGGAATGTTTTGAGTCCCTCGCCGCTTCCACCTCCGTACGGGTGCTGTACAACTTCTTCGACTGGTCACTGAATCAGAAGGTCGGCAAGGATGGCAGGAAAAAGCGAGGCACCAAGAAGAGCAGCTCCTTGGGCACGTACTGGAAAGTCTTCCGGCTCGTCTTCCAGAGAGCCACGGGAGACAAGCTCGATGCAAAGATGAACCGGCGTATGCATAAGGTATGACCAGCCCCAACCAACACTAGGACACGCGGCTAATCATTCAGGTGCTCCGAGACCTCGCCAAAAAGCATGGGCTGAGCCACCAGAAGCGAGCGAATCGTTGCATGGCTATCGAAGACCTTAGAGAGCAAATCCAGACGACGATTAGCACTACAAAGAAGTCGTTCAAGCTTGGGGAACTGAGGATTCTCGCCGTTCTCTTCCTCCTTCTGCTCGCTCCCGCGGGAGCGCGTCCCACATCTATCCTGCGTCTCCGGTTTGGAGACATTCGACTCGCGCTGGTAAGAGATCCAGAGGGCGGGCCGCATAACATTTTGATTCGATTCACCCTGGCCTTCACAAAGACATATCTCGGTGTCAAAGACGCGTGAGGACTGCTGGATCTCTGTTTCCCGTATACAGCGCTGACTACTTGCTAGGAAAACGTTCCCAATCCCTGAGACCCTGTTTGACCCATCCCTGCTGCTCAACCCTCATGTCTTCTTACTGGGGATCATATTTCGCCATCGCGCGTTTCGAGCGCCAAGTCTCACATCACCGGAACACCTAGCCAACCTCGACATCCACCCGGACGAGCGGGAATTACCTCTGCCTCTCAGAGGTGATTTGAAGGATACATACATATTCCGTCGAGCTGTCAAGGACCTCACCGGCTTTAAGATGTCGGCGGACAAGCCTATCACCTACCAGATGATTGCACAATGGATCAGAAGGATCGGCGAAATCTTGGGACTCGAGTTCCCTACTATTCCATACAATCTGCGCTATAACGCGGCCAATGAGTTCGATCGAAGCGGTTTGTCTGCCTCATCTTGATGTCGAGTCCCATTTGCTGACCATGCATATAGCCGATATCAGCGAGTCACTGCGGAACCTTGCGCTCGATCATGCGAACTCGAATCCCTTCCAGAAGCACTACCTAGGACGCGAGGTCTGCGCGGATACGTGGGCCATTCTTCGGGGACAAAAGCCACAGCAAGCACTGATTAGACAGGCTTGCAGTACTGGCCACTCGATAAGCAAACGACGGCCCACGGACCTTACACCCGAGCAGGCAGCATCGATCAATACTGATCCCCTGATCAGGCGCATGGAGTTAGACCTTCGAGGTTTTCGACAAGGGTCAACACAATACAAGGAGGCTCGTCGCAGGTTAAGGAACCAGAAGGAAAGCCTGAGGAGGGCACTCAAGCAGAAGATTCGAGACGAATGGACCGCCGAGCAGGCAGTCGACGACATTGAGCTGCAATTGCAGGGTGTTGGCTTCGCTCAGCAGGCGGCCGTGGACACGTCTGGTCCTCAGCGACCGGCTCAAAAACGACTGGTAAGCGCACTCGCCGCTCCACTTGGCAACACAGTTGAAGGCCAGTACCGGCGGAGAGACAATGCAATCAACGCTATTACGGCATATTGCTTAGTCGAGGAGGGGCAGACCACCCGCCGCCCGCAACCCCCGGCGGGTTCAGCCGGACATACCTCCGTCGGTGAGCCGCCAGTCAAAAGCCCTCAGCATTTGGCTCTGATGTCTGTCTTTGTCAAGTCGGAGAAAGAGAGACCGAGAAGGTGTTTCATCTGCGTCGCCAAGGCACTCACTCTCACGGCCGATGACGGGGCTGTTGAGGATCTCATTCACGAGTTCTATACCCCCGGAGACTTGTCCAAGCATTTCCGACGCAAGCACTTGTCAAATTTGCAGGAAGGCGACGAGATCAAGTGTCCGATTTGTGACGTGCGGCTTGACCACAAAGATCACCTGCGGAACCATGCCCTCAGAGTGCACGGCACTGTGTCGTAAGCTCGGCCAACTTGAGTATTGATAGGATTGGTTTCGCTGATAGATCATCTCTGCTTTGAACTATTGTGCTCAGATCATTCCATGCACCTTGCATACTTGTTGGGTAGTTGTTGTATCTGTTCATGCCGCATCGCTACATTCCTGAGTTGGCGCGCGTCAACGAGTAGGGGGAGAATCCCCAATGTCCATGGGGTCAGAGCCATCTGGTTGATGGAAACCTTCCTTTCTCTCTCCAGGGAGTCGATGGGTGACGTGATGTAGAGTACTGCTAGTACAGTAGCAGTGGTGATTGTGGGCGAGGAATATAGACCTGATTGACCAAGAAGTCCGAGATGTTGTGTTGTCACAACCGTTAGCACCTGTTCTACTGGCCGGCGTTTCCCATGCTCTGACGCATCGTTACTAGTCTGGAACACGCCGTTGCACCCACCGGGAATGGTGGCATCCCCGATCGGGTAAGGCGCCCTTGCTGCCATTGGCCCGCCCCCCGTGCCGTGCCCCTCCATCGCTGGGCGCCCGTATAAATAAATAAACCGACCTCCATCCTCCTCCATCGACTCTTGACTTCTCTTCTCCTCTTTCCCTCCCCTTCAGCTCCGTCGGCCATCCCGCCTTCGCATCCTGTCTTTCTCCATTTGTGCATGCCCTAATCCTTCACTTAGGACTCGTCATTTCGGCCCAGAGACAGCCCGTTTCACACTCTGCCAAGTCTGCCGCCCTGCGCCCTTCGACGTACGCCGTAAGTGCTCCCTCATCGCCTCGGTTCAATAGCTCTTGGGCCGGTTTCTTTTCTTCTAGCTCACCGGAACAGCATCGGTTCTTTGCTAACGGCCTCAGCTTACGCTGTTTTGCAGGCACGGAATCTACGTCGCCCCCTTTCAACTCCCACCTCTTCATTCGCCCAGCGCCCCTCTATTTCCGTGCACCAGTTCTCGAGACAGATTCACCTTCGGCAACCGCCCTCGGTATAGAGGCTTAGTGGAACGCGATTGTTGCTGAGCTAATGGAAAACATGCCGCACATGACGGACTGCGCCGATGGCCGACCCGAGTCGCCTTTCCGCACGATTACGACCGGCCGTAGTCGACGCCCTTGATAAGCTGAAATGTGCCTCGTGTCGCGCATTGAGGTGACACGTCATCAGAAACCTAGGGCAGGAACTTTTGTTGCGAGGATTGCGGCCCGGCGTTGTCTCGGGCTGGCGCTTCCTGGCGGCCTGTGCTATCATGAATGGCGTGATCATAGTCGACTCCTCTCTACTGGTCGCTCACGGAGATTCGTGTAGATCAAGGGAGCGTGTGATTCGGCCTCGTGTTCGAAGCTGCGATAGGAGTACATCGGTAGATCAGCTCCAAGAATGGCCGAGAATGCCTAGGAGTAGATTACCGACTCCCTCTCTACTTCGGACACCGAACATCACGAGGGGGGTTTGGAGATCGAGACCATACAACCGAGCACGGAGAACCAACATGGCGCGGTGTTAGGCTGACTTCG
>NRSZ01000421.1:0-17158 GCA_002901185.1 Tolypocladium capitatum | reverse complement strand
GGCCGCCGCCGCCGCCGCCGCCGCCGCCGCCCGTCCTGCTGGCGTGCCGCTGCGCCGGCGGGAATATTAGCCCGGCCGCGCCCGGTGCTGCCGCCTCGATGTGATCCGTCACACGCCATGCCCATAACCTGACCTCACCCCAGCCCGCCACACCACGCCGTCATCGCCCTCTCCGTCCTCCTCGCCTCCCTCGCCGGCGCCCGTCGTCGTCTCGCGACCTCGCGCCCTCTGCTGCCGCCATCGCCGCCGACCGCCCCGTCACCTCCACCATGTCTGACGACGTCTCCGACTAGCCCACGTCTCCGACTAGCCCACGTCTCCCGAGCCTCGATGCCGTCGCCCGGCCGGCAGCCCGGCGCCTAGCTCTCCTGACGATACCTGCTCGACGCTGCCGCCGACTCCCGTCCGGCGCCCAGTCGCGAGCCCCGACGCTCGCCGCCGTCGGTGCACACCGCTGCCGCGCCCCCGTCGACGGCCTCCCCCGTCATGCTCTGCCGCTGAGCCATGGCGACTCTGCTCAACAACAAGCCCGAGTCCGCTCCCCCGCCGCGCCCCATCCGCTTCGTCCACAACAACCAGGGCCAGCCGCCCTCGAAGCGGCGGCGCATCAATGCTGCGTACGTTGCCTCCCCGCGGCCGTGTGCCCTGCTCATGCGCCCTCCTCCGTCCCGCCCTCCTCCGTCCCGCCGCGCCCGCCGCCGTCGGGCTCCTGGCCGCGCCCTGCTGACCCCGTCCACCAAACAGGTGCCTGACGTGCCGACGCCGAAAGACGAGATGCGCGGGCGAGCGGCCCGTCTGCTCGACCTGCTCCAAGAATGGCCACCATTGTCTGGGATACCCCGAGGACGCGCGGAGGGACGGCGCCGACGCCGGCCTCGTCAAGCTCGAGGACGAAGACGCCTTGGATGACCACGCCGCCGCCGACCACGACGTCGAGGCCCTCAAGCTCGATACCGCCCTCGGCTCTGGGCCCGACGTCGCTTCCGCGTCGGCGCCGGCCAGCGCCCGCGCCGGTGCCGCCCTCGACTCCGACGAGGACGATGGCGGCCCGAGGACGGTGCCGTCGCCGGCGGCGCTCCACTGCCCTCCTCACCCGGCCGCCGGCACGGCCGACGTGCCCAGCTCGCCGACCCTCCGACGCAACCACGACCACCGCATCCCGTACTTTCGCTACTTCGGCCCCACCGCCATCGTCCCCGGCTTCAAGCAGATGGTCGTGTCCGTCCGCGACAGGCGCCGCTCCACCGGCGGCTCGCAGTCCGGCGCCTCCCCGCTGTCCACGCCGAGCGGCATCCGGGGGAGCAGCTGCGCCGCCGGGAGCGACGTCGCCGTCGAGGACCTGCCGGCCTATGACCCTAGCAACCCGGCCCCCGTCCACCCCCTCATCATCAGCCTCGTCAAGACCTTCTTCCTCCACCTGGGGTGCAACTATCCCTTTCTGAAGCAGCCCAAGTTCCTGCGCCTCGTCGTCGAGAAGCGCGTCGAGCCCATTCTCGTCGACGCCATCTGCGCCCTCGCCGCCAGGTTCTCCGACCTCTCCCTCTTGGCCGGTGCCAACGACAAGACGCCCAGGACCGAGAGGGGACAGGTCTTTGCCCTGAGGGCAAAGCACGCCACCGTCGACACCTTCCCCTGCCCCTCCGTCGGCGCCGTCCAGGCTTGCCTCCTCATGGCCTACGAGGGCTTCGGCGCGAACCAGGACAGTGCCCTGTGGATGTACCTCGGCCTGGCCATTCGCATGGCCGTCGACCTCGGCCTGCAGAAGCGCGTCGGCATCCAGTACCAGGGAGAAAAGGACCCCTGGTACACGAGGCACCGGAGCCGTCTCAACGGGGGGTCCGAGAGCCCCGAGGAGAAGAAGCACGACGAGGTGGATGCCCTGACTCTCGAGGAGCAGAAGGAGGTCGAACAAGAGCGCATCGACACCTTCTGGGCCGTCTTCGTCCTCGATCGCGTCATATCCTCGGGCACCGGCCGACCCGTCACGTTCCGCGAGGATGACTTCGAGCTTCCCTTCCCGGCCCCCGCCGTGGACCCGGCCACCGGCTGGCCCGCCCTGTTCCCCATCTTCCTCGAGATCATCCATCTCTACGGCCGAGTGTCCGACGTGCTCAACAACATCCACAACGTCCAGGACCTCACCCAGGAGAAGTGGCAGAAGCTCTCCAAGATGGAGAACCAGCTGACGAGGCTCTACAAGAGCTGGGACGCGCGCCTGCAGTTCAACGTCGGCAACTTCAAGGCCTACCTCGGCGTCGGCCAAGGCACCACCTTCATCCTGCTGCACTTTTGGTTCCACGCCCTGTTCATCATCCTGCACCAGCCGACCCTCATGACCCCCTTCGGCCGCCTCCGCAGCGAGCTGCAGCTCCTTTCCGACAGCCGAGAGCTCAGCATGAGCAGCGCCAAGACCATCTGCGACATCCTGGCGTTTGCGGACCTCATCGACCCGAAGAGCTTCATCGGAAATCCGTTTACCAGCCAGCCGATATACATCGCCGCCTGTGCCTTTCTCATGGAGTCGAGCGCGAACGCGTCCCAAGGCCCTTCGAGAGCCGCATCTCCGGCGCCGGCATCGGCAAGCTGCCCAAACGAGCGGGCCAAGGACGCGACGCACCCCAGACACTCGAGGCACTCCCTCCTCGCCTCGGCCGCCAACCAAAACTACCAGCGCTGCTACAACTCGCTGCAGCAGCTCTGCACCTACTGGGGCGGCGTCAAGTACATCCTCACGGCCCTGGACCAGAAGTCCAAGGGCATCTGGGACTGCGAGACGTACACCTCCGAGGAGTACGAGAGCACAAAGGCCCCTCCCTCCCGAGCCGGCATCAGCGGCGAGCTCAGCCAGCCCTCGCCCAAGATGGGTGCCGCGCCACCCATTGCCTGGACCCTGGCGGGCACGGCCAACTCGCCAAACTCGAACCTGACGCTCATGTACCAGAACCTGAACGGCAGCATGATGCCCGCGCACCAGCACGTCCAGGGCATGCCGCCGCCGCAGGCCGGCACGCCGCCCGGCAACATGGTCTACGACCCCATCAGGCAAAGCCTCCCGGCGGAAACCGGAGGCATGTACCCCCCGGCGATACCCCAGACGAATGCCTCGGCAGCACGCCCTCCTCCCCGGCAACCCAAGCCCCGCAGGCCCTCGAACCTGTCCGGCGTCGCTGCCCAGGGGCAGGCCGCGGGGGGGTATGACGGGATACCCGAGGACGCGGACGGGTCCAGGGTCTATGCGTCCCCGGCTTATGCTCCCTCCGGCCAGACCTCGGCCGGAGGCTTCGATGCCTACGGCGCATCCCCGGCCAGCAACGTGGCGGATGGAAACGCCAGCTGCGGCATGGCGACCAGCAACACCCCGGCCGCCGCGCCCCACAACGTGTACTACAATCAGGGCATGCCGTATCAGACGTCGTGGGGCCTCGGCATGGGCAACATGGACGGCATTACCTTTGACAGCAGGGATATCGACATGGGTGCGCTGGGGCTGCAGCAGCCTGGCCTGATGAGTGGGTGGCTCGACTACATCCCAAACGAGATGCTGGGGCTCTTTGAGAATAACGACATGGGGCACGGGGGGCACGGGGGGCACGGCGGCCACGGCGGCCACGGCGGCCACGAGGGCCAACGGCCTCGGTAAGGCACTCGCTCGGCCCTGGCGACCAATTTTATTCCACCGAATTTGTTCGCGTGCATGGCCTGCTCTTGAGGCGGCAGATTGGCAGGGATCGCCGTGCGAGCAGTGGCATGACCGAGCATCTTGACTTGTTCAGCACGGCGTTGATTTGTTGCTGCTCCGGGCCGGAGGGGCGTGTTCAAGGAGAGGGCAGGAAAAGGAGTCGTCGATTTCCGGCACTCGTCGGTCGAACGCTTGTAGAATCCCGTTGGCGCGCGGCCGGCTGCTTCTGATGGGATTTGGGACTTGAACTCGAGCCCTGGAGTGGGAGTTTGTGTGTACCGCTCTAGCGTTGATTGGCAACATGATTGATTGATGTGACGGGCTTTGATTTGTTGGCTTGTGGGATGAAGTTGTCGCAGCGCGTGTCTCAAGGCCGTTGCGCGCCTTGGATTGGGGCCTCGATGGCTGCGCGAGCGAAACGGCCATGTCCGTCTGCTGCTGGTCAAGTATATACAGACGTCCTCTTTTAAATTCTTGTTGAAATCGCCTCTTCCCAACACGCGTCCCACATGTCCCGCAACTCAGTGCCCCTCGGTGCCCACGCACACGCCATCGCTCAGCTCCCCGGCGGCTTGGCCATGTGGATGCCCATCTGGCGGGCGTGCTGCGCCATGACGGCGTCGGCAATGACCAGCGCGGCCATGCCCTCGACGATGGGCACGGCGCGCGGCACGACGCAGGGGTCGTGGCGGCCCTTTGCGGCGAGGACGCCCTCGCCGGCGGCGTCGTAGCGGGCCGTGGTCTGGTCCTGGCTGATGGTGGCGGGGGGCTTGAAGGCGAGGCGGAAGAAGATGGGCATGCCGTTGGAGATGCCGCCCTGGATGCCGCCCGAGTTGTTCGTCTTGGTCTGCAGGCGCGAGCGCGGGATGCCGAGCATGGCGGCGGCGGCGGGCACGCTGGGGGCCGCGACGAAGGGGTCGTTGTGACGGCTGCCGTTCATCTCGGCGCCGCGGAAGCCGGAGCCGATCTCGAAGCCCTTGACGGCGGGGATGCTGAGCATGGCGTGCGCGAGCACGGCCTCGAGCTTGTCGAAGCAGGGCTCGCCGAGGCCCGAGGGCGCGTGGCGGATGACGCAGGTGACGCTGCCGCCGGTGCTGTCGTGGGCGTCGCGCAGCTCGGCGATGCGGGCCTCCATGCGGCGCGACGCGTCGGCGTGCGGGCAGCGCACGGGCAGGAAGCCGTCCACGTCGGCGCGGGTGATGGAGTCGGCGAGGCTGAGGAAGGCCGGGTCGGCGCTCATGGCATCCGCGTCGCCGAAGAGCTTGATGTCGCCGACCGAGGTGACGAAGGCGACGATCTCGACGCCGTACGTCTCACGCAGCCACTTCTCGGCGACGGCGCCGGCGGCGACGCGGGCGATGGTCTCGCGCGCGCTGCTGCGGCCGCCGCCCGAGCTGGCCTTGACGCCGTACTTCTCGAGGTACGTCCAGTCGGCGTGGCTGGGCCGCGGGTACAGGTCGATGGTCTGGTCGCCGTAGTCCTTGGGCCGCTGGTCCTCGTTGGGCACCGTGAGCAGCAGCGGCGTGCCGAGCGTGCGGCCGGCCTCGGTGCCGGAGTGGATCGTGACCTGGTCCTTTTCGTTGCGGGGCGTCGTGATGGCCGACTGGCCGGGGCGGCGGCGGTCGAGCTGCGGCTGGATGTCCGCCTCGGAGAGGGCGAGGTTCGGCGGGCAGTTCTCGATGATGCACGAGACGGATCTGCCGTGGGACTCGCCGGCCCTGGGACACGTTAGCTGCGCCGGCGCCGGCGATGGGGGGGCGCGGAGGGCGGACGGACGTGGTGACACGGAAGAAGTGCCCAAAGGAGGACATGACGGCGGCGCCTGACGGGGAGATGGGCGGCGGCGGAGGAGAGGTCGGCGAGAGAAGTCGGGGCGAGAAGTGGTGAGGGGCGAGATGCACTTCGTACTCCGACGACGGCCGAGAATTTGCGGCGATGGCGGGGGAGGGGCAGCAGCAGGAGGCTGATCTTGCGGCGTTCGGCGGATTCACGGAGTATGTTCAGAGCCGGCAAGTTCGGCATAAACAAGAGAAGCCGTCTGCGCGACTCATACACGCGGCAACTTTGCCCGTCAAGCGAGTCAGGCTGGAAGCATTGTGACGCTGCGCTCGCATTGCAGAGCTGTTGCGATTGCGGTTGCTCTAGGACGATTACGTAATGTTGCATTCAAGGCCTGACCCACTCATCCGTTGATGACTTCGTTCCACGTATTAGGTGATGCTCGGATCGATCAAGGGACCACTCTGCCCGCCCTCTTCTCTAATGCACCGCCTGGCCCGCCATGGTCGGCCATTGATCAGGGCCTCCTTCGCTGCTCCTCGCATCTCACGCTTCTCCACCGAGGCGGCCTCGCACCACGCAAACAAGACGCAGGTCTACGTCTCCAGGTCCAGAGACCCGCTGCTGAACCTGTCCGTCGAGCACCACCTCCTCCAGATCACGCCGCCCGAGTCCACCGTCCTCCTGCTCTACGTCAACGCGCCGTGCGTCGTCTTCGGGAGGAACCAGAACCCGTGGCTGGAAGCAAACCTGCCGCGCCTGGCGCGTATTGCGCGCCGGCCCGGCAGCGTGGGATGGACAGACGAGCCGGTCCGGCTCGTGCGCCGGCGGTCCGGCGGCGGGACCGTCTTCCATGATGCAGGCAACGTCAACTTCAGCGTCATCTGCCCGCCGGCCGCCTTTGACCGCGACAAGCACGCCGAGATGGTCGTGCGTGCGTTGAGGGCCCTGGGGCGGCCGACCATGCGCGTCAACCAGCGGCACGACATTGTCATGGATGTCGGCGCCGCGGATGTCGCGCCGGGCACGTTCAAGGTCTCGGGCTCCGCGTACAAGCTGACGCGTCTGCGCTCTCTGCACCACGGCACGTGCCTCCTGCGCAGCCCCAACCTGGCCGACATCTCCGGCATGCTGCGGTCCCCGGCGGAGCCGTTCATCAAGGCCCGCGGCGTCGACAGCGTGCGCAGCCCGGTGAGGAACGCGGACCTCGACAACGCCGACTTCGAGGCCGCCGTCGTGGAGCAGTTTGGGAGGATGCACGGGTCTTTCGACATCCGACACGAGTTTGACGCCGGTGCCTTGGCCGTGGAGAAGGTCAGGGCTGGGTATGAGGAGCTGCGGTGTAGAGGCTGGACGTACGGGCAGACGCCGCGGTTCACGTTCTGCACGCACCCGTTCCCAGATGATCCGCGGGCGCGGCCAGAGTTGCCGTTCGACGTGAGTATCACCCCTGCCGCGTTCGTTGCGGTGCTGATTCTCTTAGCTCAAAATGTACTTCGAGGCTAGGCATGGCCTGATAGAGCGGTTTGATATTGAGGGAGAGCAGCGAGCGGCCACGGACTCGCTAGTCCGCAGCTCGTTGCACGACGTTCATGACTGGGTCGAACGGCTTGCTCAGGTCGGCTTGGGCGAGAAAGACGCCGCGGATGTTGGCGCTTGGATGAATGACGTGCTGGGCACCGCGTTTACCAAGGCTTGAGTGACCATGGTGCAAAGTCCTCCATCGTTTCCGGCGCGCTGGACAGCTCTGCACTACGGACTGCAGCACCGACGAGCGGCCTCTTTGGATATTTATTACCTCCGTGTATAACGAGGCGCTGGGCCTTATCATCAAGGCTATGGTGAATGGAAGTCCCTATCTTCTGACACTCGAAAGCTCCCTTTCGCAGCCAGGGAGCATTCCATGGCGTGACAGCTGATTTCATCACCATTGGCACCAACGGATCCCTCCCAACGCGCCAGCTCGATGTCTTCACTGGAGATCCTCGGAAAGCATATGTCGTTATTGATATAGATGTTGTCCTAGCGTTCCCAATTGGCCATCGTTACGCAAGCTGGATTGTCTCTCACTGCGGACCTGAACAAAGTTCCATTGGCCTTTCATCACAAGCCCTACTACCAAGTGTCCTAAAATGTCTTGCACACAGGATGTCATGCTATTCATATAGGTAAATTTCTGCGCTTGCCCTCATTAACCTTTACATACTTGCCAGGATGCTTACCCCATGCAGATCTGCTTTATGCTCCCGTTTGAGGACCTAGAAGTTCTTCTAGACTATATCCGCGAGCAAGAGGGCAACCCTGCACCATACAACGAACAACAGGGTCGCCTGATATATGAATCACGACCAGATTTTGGCTACTGGAGGAAAGGGCGTAGGTTTCGTCAAGGGACAGATTTTGGGTTAGCTGTCCGTGGGGATGTACCCACAGAGCATAACCATGACATCCAGCCTCTAGAATACGCTGCCCCGGAAGTCGTGCTCAAAGCTGGGTGGTCCTACTCTGCAGACATATGGAACCTAGGCTTAGTGGTGGGCACCCGCGCGCGGTGTATCCGTTCGCGTATACTAACAGCAACTTGTTGTGGGGGCTCCTCGCCGATGCAAACCTTCTCGATGGGAAGTCATGCACGGATCCGTCTCAGCGCAGTGTCAATCCAGCGGTATCGCAACGTTGGCACTATGCCACGGAGTTCTTAAAGAGCGTGAATTTTTGTCTTTATATATCTTGCAACTGACGGGACTTATCATGAGGCGGACGAGATCTTGCATCCTGAGGCCGTTGCAAGCTTCCAACCCTCATCTTCCAACTACTCGAGCCACGTCTCGGCAAGCCATGCCGTAGCCTCGAGAATCAGCGGGTCTTCTGGGCCCTTCCAGCCAGGGGCAGGCACATTATCGAAGCCATGATCCATTCCCTTGACAACGTCCAGCCGCACGGCCCGGTCCTGCTTCTTCAAGGTCTCGGCAAGAGCAAGAGACGTGTCTACAGGCACTGCACTATCGGCCTCGCCGTGCAAGACCCAGATGCGCCCTGGCAGCTCGGCACCTTGTCTCACCCGACGGTTCACCCACACCGACGGGTCGTCGTCCAGTTTGCCGCCCGGGCTAAACAGATCAGCAAAGAAGCCCCCGCGCGCAACCGACACCCCGAAGCTCTGGCGCTCCGCCTCGGCGGCCGAAACTCGCGGCCCGTCCCGGAACTGCAGGACCCGCTCCTTGACGTCCGTGTCGGCGAGGAACACGGCATCCGGCAAGCGGATCGGGTTCGGCGCGCCAACCGCCCGGCTGCCGTTGCGCCACCACTCCGTGTCGAAGTCAATCATGGGGTAGACAAGGCTGATCGCCCGGAAGGACTTTGGGGACGCCAGCGCTTGGGACATGGCGACGTACGCGCCCGCGGAGCTGCCATGGAGCAGGATCCGCGACAGATCCGGCTCGTATGACGGCGCCTTGTTTGCTAGAAAGGAAGTCAGGGATGACTGCATCCATGCGTGCAAGGCTTCCATATCGGCTTGGACAGCGGCCAGGCCATCTTTGTGCGGCAGCAGAGTGTGGTCGGGCGAGATGATGATGGCCGAGTGCTTCTTGGCTAGGTTGAGAATGAATCGCGGGAAGAACGGAGGGAAGAGGCCATGCGCCATGATCAGATATCCGCCGTGCCAATTAATGAGCACCGGACGCGGCCCTTGAGGCGGATTCTTGGGCAGCAGGATGTGCGCTACAATCGGATGGCCATCTCGGACCACATAGCTGCCACGAGTTGTTAGTCCGAGGGCTCCGCGTTCGAGGAGCGTGGTCTCACGGTTCGCCGAGGATGTCGAAATCGTTGAAGATGTCCCTGGTTGGCAAGCCGGGCACTGGATTGGCGGCGGGAGCTTGGGCTTCAGGCATTGTGGACGGAAGGGTTGAGGCAAAGCTGAGTTGGACGGTTGTGCTCGGTTCGTGCAGCTTGTATCGGTGGCGGTCAACGAAGCGCTGGGTTGGCAAACTCTCATTTATAAGAGACGAGCCTGCCGCGAACTTCCTAACTTGGGCAAGCGTTGATACCCTGGCTCCATGCCATTAGATTGACAACAGCCTCGGATGCCACGACAAGTTGATCAAGCCCCCTCTCCATCTCCAAGCACCAAAAGCGGCGGCACGGCACGCCGTCAGACCGGATGCGGTGGATACCATAGGATCATGAAAGCCATGATATCCATACGTAATGGACGTGGTGTTTGGCACAAACACATACAGGAAACGTGTAGCTAGCTTCCTCTTGTCCTCAATCCTTGGGATTGCAGAAGACATAAGACAAGAATTACATATAGCCGATTAGATGTGAATTGTGAGTTCAACGGGTCGTTCTAGTCTAGTTTGTGGCGCAAACTCGAGCTGACACACGGGGTTCGATTCCGTCCCTGCAGTTTGGACAGTCTCGAGAGGTCTTTTGACAGGAAAATGCACGCCTTTCTATTAGCGGGCTGTCGATTCTTGATTTGTTCAAACGCTCTGCGTCTTCGTGCGGTTGTGTACTTCCGAATTATGTGCTTGCTGCGTGCAAGCCCAAGGGCTACGGGTTCAAACAGACCCCTTTGCAACGTGCCTAGGAGCAATACAGTGCTCATGTATCCTTCGTATGTAGTCCTGATCTGGTCAAGAAATCAATGGCTCCTTGATTACTGCCTTCTCGACTCTTCGTTTACCCCATTCTTGCTTCTTTCTCTAAACATGCCGCATACTCCAGACATGGCAGATACTACAACCGCAAAGCGGAATGCTCATTCCGAGATATTTTCATACTCGGGCAGAGCCCAGTCCCTCATCCACGCCGTTTCCAAAACTTGCTTGGCGGTTGGCCGATCACCAGGCCTGAACGCGAGCATCCACCGCATCATCGCGAAGAAAGCATCCTTCTCCTTTGCATCAAGGGTCGCCATTCCCTTTTCACGCCGAGGCTCTTGTATACTGTCCTCAAAGCGCTGATCCCACGACCACACGGATCGACCCTCTACGGGCTGACCAGCTTCAGTGAATTTCCTCGATCGCGCTCCCCATCCTACCCACCACTCCTGCGGAAGACAGCCAAGAGCATCGACCTGTTCGCACGTGATGTCGTCTTGAGTCGCTAGTAGGCTGTCAAACAACGATCTCTGGCCGATAATAGCCCATATAATGCAAGCGAGGCTCCAGATATCGGACGCGAAGGAGAGGGGCGTTGTCGGCTCAAAGCGAGCTTTGGGCGGTCGGATTTCGAGTGGCGTGTAGGACTGGAGCCTCGATTCTTCCGACGGTCGAAAGGCTACCCCAAAGTCTACAAGCAGGAGCTTCGCATCGGAGAGCACGATATTCTCACTAGGTTCGCCAAGCCATACCGGCGAGATGGCGTGTGAGGGAACATTCGGCGAAAGTGGCTGTCCGTCTAGCCGGACGACAGGCTCGGTCTCGGGTGCTCCAAACTTGTCGTTCAGCTGCTCCTCTGAGAGATGGTCAAGACCTGACGGCAAATGCAGGAGGACATTGCCGAGATGAAGGTCTGTGGGAGGAATTGTCAGAATATGCACTCTAATAATATGCATATCATACAATGTGAGGCCTCGATGAGTACGTACCTCCATGGACATATTTCTGGTCATTAATTCGTGCGACAGCGATGGCAAGCTGAGCAGCAAGAGCTCGGGCAACTTGGAGCTGGAAAAGACCAGAAGTGGACGCCTCTTTGGTATCAGCAAGGCTACATCTTGCCACGTTTGTTACGAGGCAAAAGTGCGTCCCGTTGGGCCCACGGAGGCTGAAACGGTCAAGGACAACCGGGAGCAAGGGCTTGCTTCGGCTTTTGCATTCTAGAGCAGCATCGTTGATGCGAGACAAGACGTCGACCTCATGGTGGTCTGAGTCTGAGGTGCCCACTTTGATGGCAACATATGCTAATTGCTGCCTGTCCCGAGCCAGCCAAGTCGTTGAGAATGAGCCATAGCCAAGCTTGTGGACTATGCGGTATCGCCCATGAAGACAGTCACCGATTTGTATTGGGTGGTAGCCCCCAGGCCGGTAATGCTCCAGTCGTTCTACCTCCTCGATGGGTCGGTAGACAAAGCGCGACGTCGACATCCGTGAGCATGGCACGATAGGTAAAACGCGAGCCGCAATTTTACGGTGCCGGAAGATGAGCCGATAGGGAGGGAGGCGACCCATCACGCTGCTACAAAGCGATTGTCGCCATTATATGCGTCCTGCGGCGTGCGTAAAATAAGGTGTCGCACTAAAAAATGTGACGCCACACCTCGTGCACAGCATAATCCTCCTTATAACTTGACATAAGGTGAGGTCCGTTGTCAGTGGTCACGTGGCAGTCTATTGTCGGACGGGTCTGCGGTCTGCATTGTTATTGACTGAAGCCTCCCATCCTCTCTCGGGGTACTGTTTCGACATGGGCCTCAGGTCCAGGCCACCGGCTCTATCGCGATGTCCATGTAGCGTGTCACGGCCATGTCGCCGATGAAGCGAGCCTCGACTTTACAGAGGCAACTCACGCTGAAGGAAAGTCGGACGGCGAGTCACGACGAAGGACGAGAAGGGGATGACCTTTGGGCTAGCTTCAATGAGGCGGACGCTTTGAGAATGCGATGGCTACCCAGCAAGCGGGCTACACGTATGTACTAACTATTCCTCGTCGACGTTGTATTTACCGAGAATTAGAAGAATGTCTAACGACCCAGCGCTTATTGCGTGGCTCACCGGTATGAGAACCCCAAAGCCAACAGGACGGCTGCTGGAGGTGCTAGCTTCTTCGCATCTCTAGTTCCTCGTATGATGACCATCCTCGTCCATGAGCAGCGCCACGTCCGTGCAAAGCTCAGCAAGAAACAACGGTCACTCGCGTCATGACACCACCACTCGGTGCGTCTCAGGACAGGGTTATCCGGTGACTGTCCTTGGCCAGGGAGCCCGAGTGGACAGGCGTGTTGTACTGATCACCCCTCATAGCTCGGCACGGCAATATGGTCTGCGGTAGATATCCCCGTCCGGTGTAACCACCATATACGGACTGCACCGGAGAAGCTTTGGAGGCAAGGCAGGCTAGCCGACAACATGAAGCGAAGACGAAGAGCTGAGCAACGCTCGTCACACAGGATTCACATTCAAGAGAACTCGGTGTTCCCATGTAGGATTCCATAGTAAGAATACGGAATACAGAACGAAGTCTTGGAAATATGACTTGCACGCACATCCCTTATCTCCGCCGCTCCGCCGCAACATCACGAATGCCTCCCGACCACCCGCGCCTCCCGGCACTCGCACCGACTGGAAAGCTCTCGAGACACATTTGAGGATGCGCGAAGGAAGGCTGGGGGGGATGAGAAGAGTGGCCCAGAACCCACGGCCGGGCTCGCCCACTGACGTGCAGCGTTTCTGCACGTACGGCAAATCTCGGATTCGAGCCCGCCAAGCTACCGACCGAGGTACATGTACATATACCTGACACTTTGGGGCAAGGTGCCGGTTGCCACGTTATGCACGGCGGGAAGGAGACGTAATTATGCATGCGGGATACGGACCCGACGGGTTGCATGCGTCCACGTCGCGATTCGCTGTCGAAACGGAGGATAAACAGGGCCTGTGATGCGGGCCATACGTGACCTTGGGCCGAGCTCGAACTCTCCTCCCAAGTGTCCACGGCCCAGTCCAGAACCAGACCAAGTGTCATATCAGATCGCAACTAACGTGGCCCAGGAGCGGCCTCGCAACACCTCGCAACGCCTCGCAACAACACGCACACCCTCACGAAACACAGCCATGTGCCATATAAACGGCGCGGGCCAGTGAGCGCGCGCGGCGGCAACCCGTTCGTGGGGTCTCCTGATCCTCCCGTCCACTCACAGCGTCGCACGCGGACGCAACAACGCATGGCGGCCACCACTCGGCCGCGCTGCTGGGGCTGGTGCCGGTGCCGACTCGTGAGGATGCGGGACGGACGACATGTGGTTGCGGCGGCTTGCCATGGGCCAAATCGGGGTGGTTGCCGAGGGAATGGAGCCCCGGAAGGACGTGCATAGGTATTCGGCGTGCCATGGCCGCAGCTGCAGCGGCGATAGAGAGCCTCGAGACAGAGGCATTTACTGGTACTGCAGCACTGGCGACAGGTGCAGCAAACGTCGAGGCGTGCACGTGGCAGCGAATCAGCAACAGACCGGAAACCCCAGGCCAAGAGGCACGATGTGGTGGCGATCCTGCAAGGCGGGTTTCCCACGGCTGCTCGTGGCCCAGCCACAAAGCCGGCACTAGGGCCCGGATAGGCCAAGATTGGCCGTCGTTTTCTCGAATATGAAGCCACTTCCGGAAAAGCACGCGTGGGCCGAGGCGAGCAGACGGACTACCGCCGCGGAGCGAGTCGTGCTGCGTCGTTGGGATCACGAAGCCAGGATGATGATGCTGGCGATGATGATGGTGATGATGGTGATGGTGATGAGAATGACGACGATGACGATGCAGGCATGTACACTTACAAAGCCCGGGCGTGGAGTTTCTGCAGCACGGCGTAGCGGTACGAGGCCGGCCGCGCACGGACTCCCGTGGCTGCTTGCTTCCAGGCTCCGGCCGTAGCCTCGTCACGGAAACCCTCACCACACCAATGCGACGGGCGTCTGCCCCTGTGGCGAGCTAGTGAACATAGTCGGCCAAGGAGGCTTGGAGTGAGGGGACGGAATATGACGAATCGCATTTGCGCCATGAGCGCCTCCTGCGCAAGTGATCCAATTGCCGCAAAACCCGCGAGGCCCAGGAGCCGTCTCTCGAGCTGCATGAGCGGCGTCTTCCGCACGAGTAAGTTATACATCTCCTAGCTGTACCTACGAAGTAGGGCTGGAAGAAACTACTCGTACCTACTTCGTACGGGTGCGTACACGCAAGGGTCTTCAGCAAGCTGGTCTTCAGCAAGCTGCCGCCATCAACACCGGCATGGGCAAGGGCAGGCCAAACCCTCACGTTGGTTGCTGGTGAGCTGATGCATCGCCACGACGGCGCATTTCCTCGGCTCAATTCCTGTGCGGCTTGTGGAAACGCGAACCAACTTCCCGATTGCACAGGTAGGCGAGTCCATCTCGCCCAACCCAGCCGAGCCAGGCGCATGCTCGCGCGAAGTGCGGAGTACACACACAACGGTCTTCGCGCCGGGCAAACTCGTAGGAGTCTAGGCACAGCGCGAAGGTGTCGTCGCTTCGGGAATGCGGGAGGGAGGGTCGGCCCACGCCTCACACCCGCGCGAGCCGTCGTGACCGAAATGAATGGCGGATGCTTGGCGTGGAGGCGAGGCCCAGACGGGCAGTTACTCGGTTGAACACCTGCACGGCTCGATTTTCTTGCGGCTCATCTCGCGCAGCTCTTGCGCCGCTTCAAGCCGGGTCGCACAGATTCGCCGGCATGTGGAAGCACGGCGTTTGCTGGATCCGGGCCCGTTGGCGCGGCCGTACCAGGGCTGCGTGGCTGCTGCATCGTCGTGAATAGTCGTGACGGCGGCGCATTGTCGCGACTCACGAGCGAGCGGGAGCAGATGCCAGAGGCCCTGGCCCTCGAGCTTCTCAGAGCGCGGCCCGCTGTGGGCTTGTGAAGCCGACGGCCGCAACCGCTTCCGGGTCGTCGGCGATGGACCAGCATCGCGCGGGCATCTTGCCATGGAGGAGCACGGGCGTCGCGCTCGTCGTCGCAGGAACCGGGACCAGACCCCGGCAGACGTCAACACCACAGGTGGCAGGGGGCCGGGCCTCGTCGCCTCTCTGTGATCTGTGACCTGTGACGATGTACGAAGTACTCGTACTTCGTGTACGAGTCCTCCATGCTAAATGTCCGCACCTCAAGAGCTGCGCCGCGTTAGCGGCGATACGTGGACCATATGCTGTCCACCTCATTGCTGCACGGCGGCCTGAATCTCGCTCGAGTGGCCCGACAACAGCGCGCGATATGCGGGCCAGCGGCAGACGAGGCCAGTCGCACAGGCGAACTCGCCGTGGCAGCACAGTCGACGGAAACGGTTTCCCCTGCATCGTGAGGACGGCGTCGGCCGGAGCTCGGCGGCAGCTGCGCGAGAGAGCAACGCTGCCGGCACCAGAGCACCAGAGCCCGAGAATCACAGCCTGCAGCGCTGCTTGGTACGACAAGGGGTTGCGTCGCCCCACCGGCGGCGCGACGATGACGCTGGCCGAGGGCATGGGCATGCGTGGCCGGGCCCGGACGACGGCTCTCTGCCCGACAAGGGCATGTCGACAGCCGTAGCGTGCTGGCCAGGTGGGTGGGTGTCCCGTCCCCGCGGGAGGTGCAGCCGCGAAGCTCGTCGTCGACCATCGTGGGAGCGACGCTTGCTCTCCGACTTGATCCTCCCTAGTTTCCGGCTCTCCAGTTTGGCCGCCACATACCTAGACCGGCAGCAGCCGGGGGAGTGAATCTCTATGCGCATGTTGGGCAGCGTTTCTCGTCGTGGGCCCGGTCTGCCCGGTTACCCTGCCTGAGCGGGAAGACGCACGCACGGGTGTCGTGGCCACGATGGCGGTGGCGGCCCAGATGGCAACGAATGCAGGCGTTGTGCAGCTGCAGGAGCCTTCATCGAATTGGGCACGGCGGAAGCGGCTTGTCTGCCAAACCGCCTTTCGAACCCGAAGGCCCCTTTCGACGTGCTGCGACGGGCCGGCTCGGCTCGGCTCGCTCTTGCGCCAGATATCGTGAGTCTCGAGGCAGAGGGTCTGCAGACAGCAGCGCCCCGCCGTGGAATTCAGACGGCTCGCTGAGGAACTTGGCTGCGCCGGGACCCGCCACTCACCCTCACCGCAGACATGGGCGGACGTCCATGCGGCACTGCGGGTTGGAAAGAAAAGAAGGGGAGAGTTGTTGAACGCTGAGTCGGTGCCGATAAGGACGAGGCTGAAAAGCCGCTCCTGCGCCTTCCTACTGGCTCCCAGCAAAATAAGAATAGGCCTCGTACCCGCCGACCCAACCGCTGGGACGATTGTGCCAGCACGCCCGGCACAGCTCGCCAGCTGGCCACGGCGCCGCATCTCGCGATGCTCGACACTGCCCTGAACCTGACCCGTTTGCGCAGTCTTTGGCACCCGCTCGACGATTGTGCTTGGACGCAACGCCAGACGGCGAACGACTGCTCTCAGTGCCTAAATGCTCGCCGATCCAGCACAGGCGGCGCGCTAGGCCCGCAGCGTGCGACTCGCCTGCAGCTGGCCTGCAGCAGCGCCAGCCACTGACGGGTCGCGAGCCAATAGCGCCGTGCAGGCGATAAGCTCCTGGACACCCCACCGGGACGCAGCACTGACAGGGCGTGGTGCCTTACGAGGAGGTACCGCCCCAGGTACCTGTAGCAGAGAGACGGCGTGCGCCCTCCGTACAGCAGCGCACCCGCCCAGCCGGCGACGACATGGTCCCCTGCGCCGGCCCAAGCGGGCATGCGGCCCACTGGCCCCACCCATCGCACACCACCTCCGGGCCTGTGTACCCGTGCGTCGGGCTGAGCTACATGGCCGCCACCGTGCGTCCCCGGTATCTGCACGGCCCGATCCATCACCCGCCTCCTCGCCCCGCGCTGCTGGCTGGGGACGACGACTCCGACCCGGCCATTCCTCCCGACTCTCCCCGCGCCCGCGCACTGTCCGCCCCCCGCAGAGGTAGCTGCGCAGGTATACCGGCCCTTGCCTCAGCTCTTGCCCCCCCCCGC
>NRSZ01000420.1:0-18171 GCA_002901185.1 Tolypocladium capitatum | reverse complement strand
AGCGCCGCTTATATAACCTACACGGGGGCCCCCGTGGCACTATTGGCTCCCAGCTGGATCACGGTGCTTACCTAATGACTCGCCCTCAGCCTACCCTAGCCGTCCGCATACGATGGCCTGTCTGGAAGTTGGATGCCTCGTCCATCTGATCCCACCCGTCAGCGCTGCCTCTTGGACGGCGACGCCCACGCCCGCGCCCACGCGCGTGCCCATGTGCTTGCCGAATCCGCTTCATTGGCACACCGAAAGCGATCCGGCCTTGTGCCTGCCGGACCCTCCGCTCCAGGGGCGTCTTGCCTGCGAGGAGGCCCGCGAGAAACCACATAGACACGACATGTATATGCACGCCGCGCATCTCCTGGCAGTATGATTGCCGTCCTTCCAGGCAAGCCACAGTCCAGGCTCCAAGGACTAGCCACGGGCCTCTGGAACAACCGGCAACACAATGTAAGTCAGCCCCGGGCCCCAGGCGTCCTCCGTCAGCTTCTGAGACTGAGCTGGGCTGACGCAGACGGCTGCTCATCACTAGGCATACATCAGCGGCAGCGCCTTCACCGTCCTCGAGGGGTCTCACGCCATCCTCCAGACAGTCTACGACGACGATGTCGACCATGAGCTGGAGGCCATCGCCATTGACGAAGCCTCTGGCAAGATCGCCACGTGCACAGCCGCGCAGGCTCGAGTGTACAGGCCGCTTGGCATCGGCGACGGCAATCTTAAGGTTCCCGCTCCCCTCCTTCCGCCCTCGAGACCGTCACCTCAGCTCACATGCAGGCAGTGGGCCCAGCAGTCGTTCTTCGATATCCCGTCCCCAAGCTCGGACATGGCGTGCTGCTTGTCCTGGGGTAGCTCGGAGGAGCTCCTTGTCGCCGCGAGCTCCCTCTCCCTCTTTGCCACCAGGGCACAGCCGATCTGCTCCTGGGACAAGACGCTCCCCAGCCCCGCCAAGTCGGCCGTCATCTCGCACGACTCAGCATACATCGCCTGCATCAGCCAGTACGACAGCCTGCCCAAGGTCTGGCGGCGCCTGGCCTACGGCGCTGATGAGGTTCGCTTCGACGTGACATACCTCCAGCATCCCGACGTCGTCACCTCGGTCAGGTGGCGCAGGCCTTTCCACCCCGAGCAGGCTGCCGAAAACGTGCTCTATACATTCTGCCTCGACGACTCGGTCCGCATATGGACCCCGACGGATACGATCGGCGGACGTCACTGGCAGCTCTGGGGGCGAGTCAGCCTCCTTGACACCTTGGGGGGCGCACCCAGCTCGCGGCTTGTCTGCGTTATCGACGGCCGCGACTTTACAGCCTCTGTGGAGAGTGCCGTCAAGGACCGCATGGCAGACGACCAAAGCACTGACGACGTTGCCTTGGACCACCTCGTGGCCGTCGCCAACAGAAACCCCGAGATCTGCCTGACCATCGACAGCTGCGGCGTCATGGTCGCGTGGGCGCTCGAGAACGTGGGGAGCAGCACCGGCGACAGCCCCGGTGTGTTTAACATTGCTCAGGTCCAGTCCCGTCAGTTCGAGACCATGGGGGGCTTCCTCAAGCTCCACGACTCGCCGCATGTTCAGATGCAGACGTATTGCGACAGGTTGGATGGAAGATTGCACATGATTGTGCATTCCTTTGACGGCAGAGCTGGCGTCTTTGCGTGCAACGTTGCCGACCTCCTCGACCCGACCACCAATGACAAGCGTCTCTGCCTGCAGACTGTCTGGTCCGGCCACTCAGCCGCCATCAAGAAGATGGTGCGCAACTTCAGCGGGAAGGCTGTCGTGTCGAGGACCGGTG
This sequence comes from Tolypocladium capitatum, assembly GCA_002901185.1. Classification (NCBI taxonomy): domain Eukaryota; kingdom Fungi; phylum Ascomycota; class Sordariomycetes; order Hypocreales; family Ophiocordycipitaceae; genus Tolypocladium; species Tolypocladium capitatum. The sequence continues at coordinate 16,375 of NRSZ01000420.1, read as the reverse complement.
GTGGCGAGAGCATCGTCTGGCAGCACTCGTCGTCGCGGTCGCGCGATGCCTCGGCGCCTGCCCTGACCCGCCGCAGTGTCATTCCCGAGAGAGGGCACATCCATCGCATTTGCGTTGTTCGCAAGGGCCGCTTCGTGGTACTTCTCGGCGAGAGTACGATATCGCTCTGGGACTGCCGCTCTGAGACCGCCTCGCCACTTGCACAATGCTCATTCCAGATCCCGGGCACGCCTCTCTGTCTTATCATACTACCTCGGCCCGATGCCAAGCAGGCCACGACGGCACACATCGCCACGATAACGTCGGATGGAAAGGGACTTGTGTGGGAAGTTAAACTGCCGCACTATCGGGAGGATCCCGGGACCAGGGAGGGCGCAGGCATCCGCGAATTCTGCCGCTTTGAGCTCGGGATAGTAGAGGGGTTGAAGTATGTCCTTCCCGTGGATCCGGCAGGGTCCTCTCCCGTGGTGTCGGGGTTCCTGGATGTGTTTGCCCGCGACGTCGCTATTTCCTATACCCGCACGGGTCGAGTCGACTTCTGGACGGCTCGCGTCGACACGGCGCGCCAAGGCATCGACTGGCTGTCGACGTGCTGCACAGAAACGGGCCTGTCCGATCCAGCACTTGCCAGCGGCAGCATGCTGAAGAAGGCGGCACTGGTGAATTCGGCAAGGTCAAAGCTCACCATCTGGGACATTGGCGGCTCCCGCCTCGAGTTCGACGAGGACTACACGCTGCAGAACGTAATCCAGGACCTTGACTGGACATCGACACCAGACGGCCAATCCATCCTGGCCGTCGGCTTCCAGTACCGCGTGGTGCTGCTATCGCAGATGCGGTTTGACTATCTCAACAAAGGGCCGGCCTGGGCGCCGATCCGGGAGATTAGCATCCGCGAGCTCACCCCCCATCCCATCGGGGATTCCACCTGGCTCGGGGATGGCCATCTAGTCGTTGGCGCCGGGAACCAGCTTTTTGTCTACGACAGGCGCGCGGGCAGCGGGGAGTCGCTCATGGCGCATGTTCGCCTGGCCCACCGCAAGGATGGAACGTGGGATCTATTCGAGGCCGTTCAGAGATTCAACGGCCCCATCCCAGTCTTCCATCCGCAGTTTCTCAGCCAGTGCGTCCTGGCCGGCAAGAGCTCTCTTGTACGGCGCATTCTCGCGGCGCTACACAAGACGCTCAAGTACCTCGTCCCAGGCGAAGCCGTGGACGACTACCTGGGACTGGATTTACGTGATTTTTACACAACTTCTGTGCGTGGGCTACCCGTGCTATGGCTGTGGGATAATTGACGCAGTGACTGACACATGCCTCCGCAGACTATGCAGGGTCAGGTTCCCGACAGGGCCAAGGGCTCGTTCTTGAACGAAGATTATGACGAGGACAACGACGATGTCTTCTCTGGACAAACGGCAGTCTCCATCAACGAGAAGCTTTTGACAATCGGGATCCCCCAGCTCTCGGGCCACGAGCAGATCCAGCTGGCAGACATGGTCGAGTGCGTGGCGTTGGTGGAAAAGCACCGTCGCTCCATGGACGAGAATGGAGCCCGCTTCATGCTCTTCTTCCGCCAGAACGCCCTGCGAAAGGGCCGAACCAGCGATATGCACCTGTCGTGGAGGGAAATCAACTGGGCATACCACTCGAGCAGCCAGGACCTGCTCGTCGACTTTGTCTCCCGGCAGGCACACGGCGAGATGCTGTGGGAGCATGCGCGTGGGAGCGGCATCTTCATGTGGCTCTCTGATGCAAATGCGGTGGTGAGTAGCTGGAGGTAGGTCATTGTTAAGGGGTGGGAAGCGGCTGACATGTGCGCAGAGAGGGCATTTCGAGGTGATTGCTCGAAACGAGTACGCCAAGAGCGACGTCAAAAACCCCGTCGACTGCAGCCTCTTCTACCTGGCCCTCCGCAAGAAGACGGTGCTGCAGGGGCTCTGGCGGATGGCCAGCTGGAACAAGGAACAAGCGGCTACGCAGCGGCTGCTGGCAAACAACTTTGAGGACGCCAGGTGGCGCAGGGCGGCTCTGAAGAACGCATATGCATTACTCAGCAAGCGGCGTTTCGGTGAGCTTGACGCCGTAGTCTGAAGGCGAAGTGCCCGCTGCTAACAGGAAGATAGAGTACGCCGCCGCTTTCTTCCTCCTGGGCGGTCGCCTGGAGGATGCCGTCGAGGTTTGCCTACGGCAGCTGAAGGACATGCAGCTAGCCATCGCCATCGCTCGAGTGTATGAGGGAGACGGCGGGCCCGTGCTGCGCAAGCTGCTCCAGGACGAGGTCCTCCCCGTGGCAGCCCAAGAGGGCAACCGATGGCTCGCGTCTTGGGCATTCTGGATGCTGGGCCGCAAGGACATGGCGGTCAGGGCGCTCATTGTAGGTGGCATCAGCACAACTCGGGGGAGGGGGTTCTGCATGGATGTCGACGCTGACTGAGATGGCAGATGCCGGTTTACGCGCTCTTGGAGACGCCCTGCTCGCCGGATATCAAATCACGCCTGTTCCTGACGGATGACCCAGCGCTCGTCGTCCTCTACTCGCAACTGCGGCAGCAGACGCTGCAGACGCTACGGGGGGCGTCCAAGGTGACGCCCAAGGTGGAGTGGGAGTTTGTGCTGCACAGCGCCAAGCTGTACGACCGGATGGGTTGCGATCTCCTCGGCCTGGACCTGGGTAAGTTGAGGCTGCCGACTTCCAACACGTGGACGACATGTGGGCTAATCAAGACAACCGCACCATGGCAGTGCGGAACTGGGAGTTCCAGCAGCCGGCCGCAGTCGGGTTCGGCGGAGAGGTGAACCCGCTCAAGCTGTTGCGGCGGAGGAGCTCGCTGGTTGTCGACGACCTGCCGCCGATACGGCGAGGCCTCGGGGTAGAGGCAATACGGGATGGTACGGAGACAGGCACGACGACCAAGTCCCTGACCACGGCACCGCCCGCGTTCCACGAGCCCGACGCAGGGTCGCTGCTGGACAGCTTTGGCCTGTGAGAAGGTCTCGGCGGTGGTGCCGACGACGATGACGAAGTTGTCCAGCTGGTCCCATGGCGAGAATGGGGCGCGCGCGTTGCCGGTGCATGAGCTGCCTACGCGTTGCAGCATGCTCCATGTATATGATGGAACGCACATACCGCTGTATTGATACTGTATTGATGCTACGGGTACGGCACTGAGACCGGGGACATGACTAGAGTAATATTGGCTGTATGGGGTAGTTGGTTGGGGCAAACTGGCTGAAGGTTAGTCAGCGCCTACGACGTAGACGCATGGCGCAATTGGTCACGGATCATCAACCATGTCACGTCGACGATAGTCATAGCTGCCAGTATAAATTACACGCCCTATTGTTGATTTCCCTCCTTCCCACGTATCCTGGCCACGGCAGCAGTCAATCAATCAACCGACGGCATGGGCGGGAGACGTTGACGCCAACTCCCGCAGGACGCGACATCTAGCCAAACCATTCATTCGTCAACTTCCCTCCTCCTACCCATCACCACCCACCACCGGTGGACCTTATCCATCCCATGGAGCCGCTGGCGGCCCCGGCCCCGGCTTTGGCCCTGCGCCCGTTCCCCCCAGGGCGCCACTTCACGGTCCGCAGCGTTGCCGCCGGGCTCGGGGTTGGCACCGTGATATGCGCCGCCAATGTCTACTTCGGCCTCCAGACTGGCTGGGTGTCCATCATGTCCATGCCCGCCAGCCTTATGGGCTTCGGCATCTTTCGGCTGCTGCGTCGTCACCTGCAGTTTCCCTTTACCCCCATCGAGAATGTACTGCTCCAGAGCGTCGCTTGCGGCATGGCCATTATGCCTCTCGGCTGCGGCTTCGTCGGCGTCGTCAGTCTCCCTCGCCTCACCCACCCGAGCTGCCTGGCCTGACCGCACGAGTCGCAGATACCGGCCATGAACTACCTGTTGGCCCCGGACGAGCAGGGCCCTCTGCCACTAAGCGTCACCCAGCTTATTGTCTGGTCCTTGGGGCTGTGTTACTTTGGCGTCGTCTTTGCCGTGCCGCTGTGAGAGGCCCCTTGTTGTTTCCGCCACGATGCAACCCACCCTCCCTGGCATGCTGGTCCGCCTGACCGGCCTGCGCTCTGGCTAACGTATCGTCAGACGGCGCCAGGTCATCATCCGAGAACGGCTGAGGTTTCCAAGTGGCTTCAGTACGGCCATCCTCATATCTGTCCTGCACGGGCAGGGGCAGGAGTCCTCGAGCAAGGAGGACCTCGACGCAGCAGCGCGGGGGGGCTTCGCCAGCCTCGTCCCCCGCGAGGGGCTGTCGTCGTCGTCGTCGTCGTCGTCGCCGGCGGTTGGGGGGGTAACCGACCCTGCCGAGGAAAACGAACACGAGCTGCAGTCGCCCCCCGACTGGGCTGCAAACATGCGTCTTCTGGTCCTGTGCTTCTTCGTCTCCGGCATCATGACGGTTTCCACCTACTTCCTCCCGGTCCTGCGCAATGTACCCATCTTCGGCACTGCTGCGGCTAATGTTTGGCTCTGGACGCTGAACCCTAGCCTGGCGTACGTCGGCCAGGGCATTATCATGGGTGCCGAGACGACGCTTCACATGATGCTCGGTGCCGTCATCGGCTGGGGTCTCCTCAGCCCCCTGGCCAAGTTCAGGGGCTGGGCTCCTGGCCCCGTCGATGACTGGGAGCACGGAAGCAAAGGCTGGATTGTCTGGATCTCCCTGGCCATCATGCTGGCCGATGCCATCGTGAGCCTCGGCTACATCTTAGGCGCCAAGCTGGCTGGCTTGCGCGAGCGACTTCGCTTCGGCGGCGTCATGGCATTGCTCCGGTCACCTGCCCATCGGTATTCCCTGCTCCCGGACCAAGATCAGGACCAAGATCAGGCTGCTGCCCTCATCAACCCCAGCCGGAGCCAACCCAACGGGGGCCGAGTCAACGAGGAGCGGGATGACGCTCCACAAGAGCAGCTCATCGGTGGCCGGCTCGTGGCTGCGGGGCTTGTCTTATCCGTCCTGTTGTGTGTCCTGACGACTCATATCGTGTTCAGGGATCTGGTGCCCCTCTACGCAACGGTTATTGCCGTCCTCATGGCTCTCGTCCTCAGCATCATGGGTGTCAGGGCGCTCGGCGAGACGGACCTCAACCCCGTTTCCGGTATCAGCAAGCTAGCTCAGCTATTTTTTGCTCTCATTATCCCCCAGTCCAACAAGTCCAGCGTCCTCATCAACCTCGTTGCTGGGGCTGTCGTAAGCGCGTCCACCTCCACCCCCCCCTCACTTTTTCACTTTCCTCGGCTTGCTTTGCTGACAGAGCCCCTTTAACAATTCGTAGTCGGAAGCGGTAAGTCCCATGTTATCCGAGCCCTGGCTATATCCCCTCGACGCCATCTCACGCTGACACTTGCATTAGGGGGCCCTGCAAGCGGGAGACCTCATGCAAGACCTAAAGACGGGCCACCTACTTGGTGCTTCGCCAAAAGCACAGTTTTGGGGGCAAGTCATCGGTGCCACTGTCGGTGCCGTCCTCAGCGCCTTCATATACCGTGCCTATACCCTGTGAGCCCCCTCCCACCCTAGGGGCCCGCCCTACGGTCCATCACTGCCTCTCGATCCGCTCTAACCGGCCCATTGGCGCAGAGTGTACACGATCCCTGGTGAGCTCTTTCAAGTTCCCACCGCATACGTTTGGATCTTCACTGCCCGGCTCGTTATGGGGCAGGGGTTGCCACCCATGGCCAAGGAATGGGCGATGGGTGCAGCGGCGCTCTTCGCCTGCACAACCATGGCTAGGACTGTCTCTGTTGGCAAGTCATGGCGGCCTTGGATCCCGGGGGGCATTGCTGTCGCCGTTGGTATGTCACCGACAGAACGGGTTTCGGATCACGGCTCATGCAAAACAGGCATGTACAACGTGCCGTCCTTTACCTTGGCTCGAGCCATCGGTGGCCTGTTCGGATGGCACTGGGTTCGGGTCATGAGGCGGTCCAACACGCCACTCATAATCCTCGCGTCTGTACGGCTTTTGACACCACCCATCCGAGCTGCGGATGCTAACCCGTTGCAAGGGCTTTATTCTCGGTGAGGGCTTCCTGAGCATCGCAAACCTCATCTTGCAAGGCTTCGGAGTCCCCCACTACTACTAGCTTGCCAATGATGCCCGGACCTGCATAAAACGGATTACGTGTAGCCTTTTGCCAAGGTATGTGTGTCTAGGACAGGACGGGGCGAGTGCCGACTGGTTTTATTTCAGCTTCCACGATTGGTCTCTTTCTTCCTGGCCTGCTACGGACCACGCGGCGTCAATCATCAAGGCTCGAGCATTCTCCTCCAGTACCGAGAATGTGACGCGCCCAGACACACGGGCAGGCAGAGACAGCTCCACTGGTGAAGACTGTGGCCCTGCAAGGAGGAATCCTTGCTTCCAGTGCGTCTCGGTACCGTATGGCCCAGTTGTAAAGGCGACGTTACCACGCCTCTTCTCAACCCATGCCTCGGGCGTAGTCTGCGACTCGGGCACTGGCTCGTCCCCGGACGTAGCAAAGAAATTGTCGAACCAAATCAGGAATCCGTCCACATTGTCGACAGGCCTGCTCAGGTCTGACTCCCAGTTCGCCGTAAATATGAGGTCTTCTGTCCTCGTGCAACGTAGATCGAGGATCTTGAAGGGAAAGGGTTTGCCGCAGACGGAGCTCTCGGCCACTGTCTGAATGCGAACCTCGTCGTAGATATTCTCCTGCATCGCCTTCATGTCGAAGCCGTAGACGTCTCGCCAGTACGAAACGTGATCGGACACGTAGCCCTGGTCCTCGACGGGGGCAATCCAGAGGGTGGCCGAGCTGGGTACCAGCAAGCCGCCAGGCGCAAGGTACTTGTCACGGGCGTAGAGCACGCTCGGCAGCATGGCCTCGTAGAGCAGGCAGTATCCCATCCACTCGCTGACAATGACGTCTACCTTGTCGACGGGCAATGCGACCTCCTCGATGGTACCCCTGAGACAGGTCACGACGCTGGAGAGTCCATTGTTGAAGACATTTTCCCTGGCCTTGTCGATGATGTCCGACTTGTCGACTGCCACGACTTGGGCAGCCCCGGCCTTGGCGCAGAACATGCTCAAGATCCCTAGTCAAAGAGCGTTAGGCCTGTGACCGGTAGGGGGTGGTGGTCAGGCAGAGTAAGCCACAAGGAAAGGGACGAAGAAAATGTAGGAGGACAGAGGGGACGACGAAGGCATAAATAGGAGCAGGCAGCCGGACGTTCAGAGCTGATGGAGAGTCTCACCCGTGCCACAGCCTATATCGAGGACCACCTTGTCCTTGAAGAGGTGCTTGTTTCCATAGATGAAATCACGATACGCGTCCGTGCGGACTTGGTCCTTTAGCATTGTCTCATGAATGTCTAGGGCGCGGCGCGCAGTCAGCCTTTGCCGACAAGCCTCTGAGAGAATGGGGGCAGCTCATACCATTCGACGCATACGATTCAAAGTAGTAGTCGAAGCTGTCCTTTGCCGGGGAGGCGCTGGAGGATGCTGCGGGCCGCGAGCCGGTGTCATCGTCGTCACCCCAGCGGCGATCCAGCGTCTGCTGCACTGAGAGGCGATAGTTGGCGAAGCTGTCGCGGATCGACTCCAGCTCGGCCTCGAGCTGGCTGTTGCGAAGCCGCAGGGCCGTCGTCTGCTCGTCGGTGCCGTCGGCGGTGCCAACGTCTACTACGACCTCTTCTAAGATGTCGTCGAGGGAGAAGAGGGCGGCGTCGTTTTCAAGCACAGGCTTCAGATACGCATCGTCTTGGATGTCGCTGAGCGAGATGATGTCGGGAAGCGGCTGCCCTTGGCGCACGCGGTGGCGGATGAAATTTATGAGCTTGACGGCGCCGAGGAAGTCGAGCTGCAGCTGATGGAGACTGGCTTTCAGGTCAAACCCGTGGTGCTGCTTGCAGTGACCGAGCATCTCGTCGAGGTTGGGGAAGGTCTGGGAGTCGAAGAGCGACACCACCGTCACTGGCTCCTCCTCGGGCTCCACGTCGAGCCACTCACCATCGTCGGATGCGTCAGAGTCGTTGGGGGGGGAGTTGACGTGGTCCATCTCGCTCGTCATGGCGGTGATGCTGATGCTTGATTCTGATGTCTGATGCTTGATTCTGATGCTTGATTCTGATGCTTGATGCTGATGCTGATGTTGATGCTGATGCTTGATGCTTGATGCTTGATGCTGATGCTGATGCTTGATGCTTGATGCTGATGCTTGATGCCGATGCTTGATGCCGATGTCGCTACCTTTGCTGTCTGGGGTGAATGGCGGTTCCTGTGGGCGCACTCGTAGGTAGCGTTATTTCATATTTTCACATTCACCACCCCCCATGGTGGGGTTATTTTGGAGACGGGATGCAATCTCGCGAGGCGCATCTTTGTACAGGGTACGTACGGAGCCCAAAGCAGGAAGTAACCCTTACCTTGGGATTTATAGGTATCACCTCACTCACATGGTCTGGGACATCCCACGCACACGGCATGCCTGCAACAAATCAATAGACACATGTATTACACATCAAACACACCTCACCCCGTCCCATACACCTACCTTGGCCGTTCAATTCCCTTCCGGCCGCCGCTTCTCAATCGACGTCGCACTCATTGGCGCTCGAGTCGCCCCGGCCCTCATCATCCTCGCCGTCTGACACGGTTTCGCCAAGGTCACGGAGGCGGGCCTATATATCGCAAGCCGGGACGAGCTTGTTAGCGTTCCTGCCGTACCGTCGACCCCTGGGATTCGATTCTACTTGCCTTGTATCTCGCTGCCTTTTCTTCCAAGTCGCCAAACACCATCAAAAGATCATCGAGCTCCGATTGGGCAGCGTCCCTTGATTTGGTCACGTCCAGCCTCGCCCTCTCGGCCTGGCAAAGGTTAATCCGCTTGCTACTCGCTCGCTGGGAGGAAACCCTTACCGTCTTGGCCTTGCTTTCCGTCTCCGTGATTGCGGCCTTTGCCTGGTCGAGTCGTGTCTCGAGCTCCCGGACCCTTCCTTCGGCCATTTGTCTACCAGAGACCTGCTCCGCCACGAGCCTGGAGTGTTCTTTTCGGAGCGCGTTCACGTCGTCCGATTTGCTCTTGTTGGCCTGCGGGTCCCCCCCGGTGGCGTTAGCGAACACGCAAAGCTTTGCCGGCTCTACTGCGACGCTGTGCAGCCTTCTGGGGGCACCCACCTTAATCAAATCCACCCCAAGTCGACTAATTGTCGCCCGCAGGTCTGCCGCTTCTGCCTCTATGCGCAGCTGTACGCGATCCGTCTCGGCCTGGGCTGTTTTCCGTGCCTGCGCCAGGTCCTTTTGATATTCGGCCTCCTTGCCAGCGAGCTCTGCACGTATCAACGAAATGCGTTTTTCCTGATCTGCCTCCTTGGCCGAGAGCTGGCTCTTCAGCAAGCTGCCACAACCACGTCAGCGGAAAGGCCATGTCTCACCGGGACCGGTAGACGTACCGTAATTCTGTCTCGTGAGACCTTTGCAAGGTCTCGTAGGCACTTCGGAGCTTGGACAATTCCAACGCGACCCCTTCGCTAGAGTGCCGATGCTCCGCCTGCCTCTGGTGCAACAGTTCCTCCAGGGACGCTGTTTTGGCCTCGGCTTCTTCTAGCGCTCGATGCCTGTCCTCTACCTGGCCTCGCAGCGAATCAACGAGCTCCCTTGATATCCCCCGTTGGATGCCATTCGCCACTACTGAAATCTCCAGCTCCGGCGCCCTGTCAATGGCGCGTGCTATTCGGCTGTAGCTGTCCTTGAAAAACTCGACGAAGACGGCATCGAAAAAGACATCGGGAAGGCCGTTGGGAGACGACGCGCCGTGCTTCTGAGGCATCACCTCGAAGTCCCGTATGAGCGGGTGGGCGCGCAAAGCTGTTAGCCGGTCCAAGTACCTGTCGCGGCCCAGCCGTGATGTGAGGATCGAGTGGAGCGTGGCTCGCGGGACGGGTGAGTCCTTGGTGGAAAACTCGTACGCAACGCCGAGTAGCATCGCGCTCAAACCTTGTACCAACGCAACTCCCGTAGGCAGAGGCTGCGCCACGGCTTGTATTAAGCTTTGCACGTTGCTGCCCTCTGCCAGGAAATTGTTGACTGCGTCCATGTCTTCGAACATCCAGCCGAGCAGTAGCATTAAATACCCAACAAGAGAGCGAGGGTCATCCCCACGGCATATGCCGGATATGAGATGGGCGGTAATGGTCTGGATGCTGGTGATGACCTCTTCGCCCTTTTCAGAGTCCCCTTCGGTCAGCCCCAAAGCCTTGGCCTTGGCCGCGGCATTGTCGTATAGCAAGTGGAAGGCAATGGCGGCAGCGAACCATTGGCGGTACGGGTCAGCAGCGACGGCCCCGCTGTCCGGCCTCAAGAGGACCGTCAAGACGTTGGCAGACTCGTTGGAACCTTCCTGGTAGCCGTCTATGGCCCGGCTGAGGAAGTGCAGTCGCACTTCCGAGTGGTTGGAGAGATAGGCCTTGAGGCACTCGCACGCCGCGAACCGGAGGTCGAACATGAGCTGATCGTGCGTGTTCAGGATCAAGTCGAGCAGCCCATCAATGACATAGACCGTGTCGCTGCCATCAGGCGTCCCCCCTGCCGCAACGAGGCCCTGTAGATGAGAGGGGACCGTAAGTTGAGCGAAGCTCTCCTGAAGAGCCTGTGCATTTCGTATCATGTCACCGCAGGTGATGAGGGCCTACTTGGTATGGTTATAATGCATTCTCTCCTCTGGAAGCTCGGGCAAAGATATCCACACCTCGGCTTTGATGGGAACATGCCCAATGTCACGGCTGAATGCTAGTTGGAGGACGTGATAGACGAGTCCGTGCTTCCAGAAAGCGCTCTGGTTCTGCGACGTGCCGGCAGATCCAGCAGCCAAGAAGAGTCGTATTACGGCGAGAAATGCGTACATGTTTCGGTTGCGTTGTACCTGCGCCCATGTAGCAACCTCGCCATCTGGGTGCTGAGCCTCAAGCACATTCCTCAGTAAACCCCCAAGTTTGGTCACGCAGCCCGATTCCCGAAACAGAGACTGGTTAGAAGCGTTGCGACGCAGGAGATTTGCCAGGAGAATCAGACAGTCCTCGACGGCACTACCGCCCTCGGAGAGGGAGCCGTCGGCCTCAACAATGGCAAATATCCTCTCAAACGCATTCTCAAACGCAACCAGTTTCTGTATCTCCATGGACGTCGGTGTAAGGCCAGTCAACAGGCCGACGGCCTCGTTACGGATCGCCTCGCGCTGATCGTCGAGGGCGGCCACAAGGCGGGAGATGCCCAACGGGGCGGTGAAGACGCACTCCTCGGTCCGCTGGACGCGGGCCGATAGAATGGCGGCGAGCAACTGGAGCGAGTACAGGCGAGGGTAAAAGTCGGTCGATTCGAGGAAGCCGAGGAGCAACGTGATGTTCTCCTGGCGCTGCGTAAACTCGTCGGCAAGCCAGAGGACAATCTCATCCGAGGCTTCGGGGCTGTCGTCGTTTGGGTTGAAGAGCATCAACAGCGTCTCGAGTACAACCTTGACCGTGTCGACGTCGTCGCCATCCTTTGCTAGGCTCCCAATCAGGCTACGCAAGGCACCAGACGCGACCGAAGCGGGGAAGTCCTTGGCGAAGCTCCGCAAGCCCAGGATGGCCGCCCGGCGATCCTCGAGCAGCGTTGCCGAGTTGAGGCGGCCGCCGAGGATGTTGATGGTGTCGCTAACAGACTGCTTCGCGGGCGCTGTTGGGATGGAGAACATGGTTGTCGTGATCTGCTTGCCATTGGGCGACTGGCAGGCTCGTCGGGGTCGGTGCTGACGCCTGGGCGAAGCGGGCTCACCACGGGAAGTCGGCGAGCTCTCAACGGTGGCGAGGAAGAAGCAGAGGAGGAAGCATATGTGCGTGAGGGGGCTTGAGATGGTTTTCGCTGGTGGTTTGGGGCCACTTGCTTGAAGCTTGCTGGCGTCTTGCTGGCGTTTGGTTTGCTTAGTAAGGCATAAAGCTTTGTGCTTCGTGCTACGATAATTCGTACTTCGTGTTCCGTTCTTCTCTTGCTGGTACTTCGTGTTTGGTGCGAGTGGATCCGCGCATGGCGGCTACGAGCGATACACGCAGCCGCGCCGGTTATGGCCCCGTAATTGGCTGCACTGCCGCTAGTGCGGCTGTCCCCTGCCCATTTCTCCTATGCGGTCTGGCTTTTTTGCCTTGGTCAACCGTCAACCACCACCACGCCGTCAAACCCTTTGACGGTCTACAGCCGCCAGCGCTTTCGCTCCACGGGGCACGTAGGCAGTGTCGCTTTGACGCCGCCAAGACCGCGACCGCCTCCCCAGGGACGCGCAGACCCGCCAGTCGTTCGTCATGGGTATCCCGGCTGCGTTCCGATGGCTCTCTAGCAAGTACCCCAAGATCATCTCGCCGGTGATGGAGGACCAGCCCGTCACTATGGAGGATGGCACCGTCATTCCCGTCGATTCCACTGGCCGCAACCCCAATGGCGAGGAATTCGATAACCTCTACCTCGACATGAACGGCATCGTCCACCCGTGCTCGCATCCCGAGGACAAGCCCGCGCCCAAGGATGAAGAGGAGATGATGCTGGAAGTCTTCAAGTACACAGACCGTGTCGTCAACATGGTGCGCCCACGCAAGATCCTTATGATTGCTGTCGGTATGCTACCCTCCCACCCTCAAGAAGTGGAGCAATAGCCGTTGCCCTTGTTTCGTCTCACGGGACCAGGTTGCTGATCGCATCTTTCTAGACGGTGTTGCGCCGCGCGCCAAAATGAATCAGCAGAGATCCAGACGTTTCCGCTCGGCCCAAGAGGCCATGGAGAAGGAGGCGGACAAGCAAGAGCTCTTGAAGCTCGTGAAGCAGCAAAACGGTGGCGTTTTGCCCCCCGAGCACACCGAAAACGTCATCAAGAAAGCATTCGACACCAACTCAATCACCCCCGGCACCCCCTTCATGGATATACTCGCCGTGAGCTTGCGTTATTGGTGCCAGTACAAGCTCAACACCGACCCTGGCTGGGCAAGGCTCAAGGTCATCATCTCCGACGCCACCGTTCCCGGTGAAGGCGAACACAAAATCATGGACTTTGTCCGATCACAACGTGCATCCCCCGATCACGACCCCAACACGAAACATGTCATGTACGGACTGGACGCCGACCTCATAATGCTAGGCCTCGCAACCCACGAGCCTCACTTTAGGGTCCTGCGGGAGGACGTCTTCTTCCAGGAAGGCAAGGCAAGAACATGCAAGCTCTGTGGGCAGAAGGGACACGAGGCGCGCAACTGCCGCGGCGAGGCCAAAGAAAAGAGTGGGGAATTCGATGAGAAGGGCCATGCGCTGCCTCTCAAGCCCTTCATCTGGCTTCATGTTTCAGTTCTCAGAGAGTATCTGGCCGCCGAGCTGGCAGTTCCTGCTTTGCTATTTCGCTTCGACCTGGAGCGTGCTATCGATGACTGGATATTCATGTGCTGTTTCGTGGGAAACGACTTCCTGCCGCACCTACCGGCCCTGGAAATCCGGGAACACGGCATCGACACGTTGACAAGCATTTGGCGGGACAACCTACCATCAATGGGTGGATACATCACCAAGGACGGCCACATTAACTGGGAGAGAGCACAGTGCATTCTAGACGGCCTTGCGAAGCAGGAAGATGCCATATTCAGACGCAGGAAAGAGCAGGAGGACCGCCGTGAGGCAAACGCCAAACGGAGGAAACTGTATGGTGACAACAACGCTGCGCCTGGACGTCGAGGTGCCGGATCGGGACCTCGAAGGAGTGGCCATGAAGATCCCTCTCGTGGTTTGCAACTCCACCCAATTGCCTCATATCCGAAGGAACCCCCCCGAGCCATTACCCATGACATGGTGGTCAACCGTGGCGCTACCCTGGAGGCAAACGTCGCCAATAAGAGTGCAGCAAGCGTCCTCAAGAACCAGCTGCGCGGCGAGAAACGAACACCAGACTCAGACAACGCCAACCCTGAAGAAGCGCCGTTATCAGCCCTTAGAAAACGCAAAGCGTCTGACCTTGACGCCGCCAGCCATGGTCAGAACGGATCCGCAAGTGCCTCTACAGCCGCAACACCGGTGCCGGTAGACGGCCCTGTTGACACGGTTCGGCTGTGGGAGGACGGCTATGCAGACCGCTACTACCAGCAAAAGTTTCACAGTGGCCCCAACGACGTCGCTTTCCGCCGCAAGGTAGCTCGCGCTTATGCCGAAGGGCTGGCGTGGGTGTTGCTGTACTACTTTCAAGGATGCCCTTCCTGGGAGTGGTACTACCCTTATCACTACGCGCCCTTTGCGGCCGACTTTAAAGACTTGGCCGAGATGGATATCTCCTTCGAGAAGGGAACTATATCCAGGCCTTTTGAACAATTGATGAGTGTCCTTCCGGCCGCATCTCGCCATGCGCTCCCTGAAGTCTTCCACGACCTCATGTCGAACAAGGACAGCGAGATCATTGACTTCTACCCGGAGGAGTTCGAGGTTGATCTAAATGGCAAGAAGATGGCCTGGCAGGGCGTGGCTCTCTTGCCGTTCATCGACATGCCCCGACTGCTCGCCGCCGTCCAACGCAAGTACCCGCTGCTAACCCCTGAAGACGCTGCTCGAAACAGCGTGGGTAGAGATGTCCTCCTCTTTTCCGACAGCCACGAGAGCTTGTACGACGAGGTCTTGACTAGGTTTTACTCTAAGCGGCAAGGTTCGTCGAGGCTCAAGCTTAACCCGAAGACAAGCGACGGCCTCTCCGGCAAGGTAGAGAAGCAGGATGACTACGTTCCCCACGGAACGTTGCGTTACCCCCAAGATAGTCATGCGATGCCAGACTTAGACTACGACCGGTCCGTGAGGTATGAATCCGAATATATATTCCCCGCTAACGCAGCTGACTCTGGACCTCTATAGTGTCTACTACGATATGCCCCAGTCGGCACAGACCCATAAGTCGATGCTCCTCCGAGGAGCGCAGTTGCCAGCGCTAGCTCTAACGAAAAGCGATATCGAGGTTATTCGAGGGAAGGCTAGCCGCGCAGGGCGAAGCTATGGAGGGGCATATCTTGATCGACCAGGCGCTAGTAATAGATATCGTAGGTAAATTTATTATAATTAAGTCTTAATTCATTTTAGTATAGTAACGCCCTATCTATCGTGGGCGTTAATAAGCGTTAGACAAAAGTCCGGGGCCGTTATATCTAGGCATCTAGAGTCTACGAGTAGTACGAAGTAGGTACGAAGCAAGGCAGCATCGATTTCCCTCGCGAGAGGCGCCAGGGCTATACTAACAGCTGCTTGCCCAGGTACTAAGTAGCGCGATATATACTACAATAGGCGCTATGGTGCCGTCCGCGATGCTAGTGGTTGTGCCGTCATTCTCCTCGTCGAGCCCTCCCCTTCTTCCCGTACGAGTACGTAGTGTTCGGCCGGGTACGTATCCTACCTAACTCGCCCTAAATAGGCTCCCAATCGCTTCTACGCCGACATTCCCACCGCTAAACACCACCCCTAGATCCCACCCCTCCTCGCCCCCTTCCCGCTCTACCATGACCCGGAATTCCTCGTCAAACAGCGCCACCGCCAGCGGCACGCACGCGCTCGGCTCGACCACCATCTTGCACCGCTCTAGCACGAGCCGCATCGCCGCCGCGATCTCCTCCTCCGTCACGCTATACATGCCCGACACCAGGCGCCGCTCGTAGATGACGCCCCAGGGGTGCTCCCCCACGGGCGTCCGCAGCCCGTCGGCCATCGTCAGTGTCGACACCGAGCGGACGCGCGACCCGGCGTAGTACCCGCGCTTGCCGTCGTCGGCGCCCTGGTACGAGGGCTCTGCGCCAAAGACGCGGATGCCGGTGCCTTCGCAGCTGAGCGCCACGCCCGAGAGCATCCCGCCGCCGCCGCAGGGCGTGATGATGGCGTCGAGGCCTTTCCTCGCCTCCGCCTTGCCGCCGGCTTCCGCCTCCTCGGCCATCGCCTCTGCCACCTGGTCCTGCAGCTCGATACCTATAGTGCCCTGCCCTAACATAATGTCCGGGTGGTCGTACGGCGGCACCAGCCGCGCACCCGTCTCGGCGATGACCCGTGCGGCCACCTCGTCGCGCTCGACGCTCGTGCTGCCGCTGAAGACGATATTTGCGCCGTAGCCCTTTGTCGCGGCAATCTTTTGCGGCACCGAGATAGCCGGCATGACAATGTGCGCCGTGATGCTGTTTTCTCTCGCCGCAAGGGCGAGGGCCTGCGCGTGGTTGCCTGACGTCCTATGTCAGCTACTGCCGTCGAAACTATGGCTATGACACCACACGCGATATCACGATATCAAAGGCGGAGAAGAATCCAACTTACCAGAGCTATGCGTCACAACCCCCTTCTCCCTCCCCCCGCCCGCCAC
>NRSZ01000418.1:0-10930 GCA_002901185.1 Tolypocladium capitatum | reverse complement strand
AGCAGCCCTGGGTTCGATTCCCAGTACCGGAGTTTTCTTTTTTGACCTTTTTCGTAATAATAAAAAAAATTTGCCCTCCATCTCATCCAGTGTTACAAGGCTCGGGAACAGGCATTATCATCCAGCATTAAATCAGGCTTCTGGGCTGCTGGGCTAGCCTTTGGCCCAATTACGCTGGCCACAACATCGAAAAGCGGCCGCGAGATGATGGATTACTCGTCAGTCGTTAATGCACTAACGATGGGAGGATATGCTAGTACTCGTACGTAAGTAGCCTTACGGACCCTCGACTCCATCAGCTCGACTCCATCAGCTCGACTTCATCAGCTCGACGATGTAGCCGTCGCCGACGAGCATCTCGCGCAGGTCGTTCCGGTAGCCGTTGCCGTCCGACGAGAGATAGGCCATAGGTGATGGAGGCGCCGGAGCACACAACATGCTGATGAGAATACAACGTTGCAAGACTGGCCGCCATGTTTCCTACCACTCAACAGGAGGGCAAGGCCAGCGACGGCCAGGTGGCCGGGAGACTGACAAAACGGAGTCATGGGGTCTGTCTGGTCAAGAGGTGATGTGTTGTTGGACTGGGCGGCACAGCTCACGCTGATGTGTCAGCGGAAGCACAAGTTAAAATTGGCGCTGTGGGGAAACCGACTTCCAAACACGTCCAACACCAAACACCAACTAGATTGTACATCGCTCAACGCCCGCCTCGTTGCGACGGGCAGAAAATGTGCGGCATTCATGCTGCCATTTCCGCCTCTGCAGACTCCCCCGTTTCGTCAAGCCTGGAGCGGCGTCTTCGGAATCGAGGCCCGGATCACTTCGGCCGCGTCAAGGCGAGGCTAGACGACGGGGACAAATGTCTATTCCTGAGCTTCACCTCGACCGTCCTGTCCCTGCGCGGAGACCACGTCGCACGGCAGCCACTGGTCGACGAGGCCACTGGATCCGTGCTGTGCTGGAACGGGGAGGCCTGGAAGCTCCGCGGGCAACCCATCGAGGGCAACGATGGGGAAGCCATCTTGTCAGAGCTGAGTGCGGCAAGCCGCCGCGGAGCTGGCAAGGAGGACGATGACGGTGTTCTTGATGTCCTTCGTGCCATCGAGGGCCCCTTTGCTTTCATTTACTTCGACAAGCCTGCGGCGCGTGTTTACTACGGGCGGGATCGTCTGGGACGACGCTCGCTGCTGGTGAAGCCCGGAGACCCCTTTTCGCTGTCGAGCGTCGCCGAGTCACGGGCGGCTGGCTGGGTCGAGGTTGAGGCAGACGGGTGCTATGCACTCGAACTCGACGCAAGTAGCTTGTCGGGTGAACCCATCCCCACTAGACATGACTGGGTACAGGACGACGCACTCGTGAGTACTCACTCGTGAGTGTTGTGGTTGCCAACCTGCTAGCCACCCTCAAGCTCCTCGTTGCTTACTCCGGCCGCACAGGTGTCGAGCATCGGTGTCTTCAATGCTGCCACGCCCGTGCAGAACGTCAAGCTGACCCGGCAATCACCTTCGGTGGCCCAGCTTCGACACCACCTCACAGAGTCTCTGCGGCTTCGCGTGCTCCAGGTGCCGGTACCGCCCCAGGCGTCGCCATCGGATGCCAGAGTCGCCACCCTATTCTCCGGAGGTCTCGATTGCACCGTGCTGGCCCGGCTCAAGAGTGACATTCTGCCCCCTGAGCAAGCCATTGACCTGATTAATGTGGCGTTTGAGAACCCCAGGATAGCAGCCCAGCACAAAGGAGCCGCTCGGGCTGATCTGTACGAACTCTGCCCCGACAGAATCACGGGACGAAAGTCGTTTGCGGAACTGTTGGAAGCCTGTCCCCATAGGCGATGGCGTCTCGTAACCGTATGCAGACATGTTCGTGTGACTCTGCTGCGATGCGGGCGCTAACCGAGCGTTAGGTGAACGTTCCCTTTTCTCTCACGTCCAGCCATAGGATGGAAGTCGTCGACCTGATATACCCGCACAGGACTGAAATGGACCTCTCGATTGCCCGTGCTCTGTATTTCGCCGCAAGAGGGCAAGGGACTTGCCAAGAGAGCCCAAGTTCGGAGCCTCGGCCGTACGCCACAACAGCGCGCGTTTTGCTCTCAGGCCTCGGCGCAGACGAGCTCTTCGGAGGATACATGCGGCATGCTACGGCATTCTCGAGGCAAGGCTATACGGGCCTCGTGGAGGAGCTTAAGCTCGACGTGAGCCGGTTGGGCAAGAGAAACCTGGGGCGGGATGACAGAGTCATGGCCCATTGGGAGCGAGAGGTGAGGTTTCCCTACCTGGACGAGGGACTTGCCAAGTGGGCAATCGAGTCACCCGTGTGGGAAAAGTGTGACTTTGAGAACCCAGGTGTGGACGGAGACGTCGAGCCTGGCAAGAGAGCACTACGACTTTTGGCAGAAGAACTGGGGATGAGTCGCGTGGCAGGGGAAAAGAAGCGGGCGGTAAGTTGCGGTTTGCCGATTTGAGTCGTCGCAGGGCTGACGACGCTCAAGATCCAGTTTGGGGCCAGAACAGCAAAGATGGAGGGTGGCAAGGTGAAGGGGACGACGCTCATCTCTCCGTGACGGATGCCGGATGCCAGAGGCAAGCGCTCCACCAAGCGACAGCGGGCGGCCGTGATGATTCACGCAGATACTTCCGAGCCGTTGCGCAAAAGACAGATTCAAAGGAACGCACGCGTGTTTGCTTCTGGCGAACCGGTCGTTGCTGATGAATCGTAGTCGCACGCAACGGCGGTGACGTCGTAAAGGCAAGTCTGAGCCGACGGATTGCTGCAACGTTGCTTCGGCAGCCGTACGGAGTACCGTACGGAGTACAGCCTGATGCGCGCGTCCTCCTCTGGAACAATAACCTGCGAGATTTTCCCTTGCCGGACGAGAAAAGCGAGCTCAAGAGCCTGCCGCCTCGTTGCAACGAGAAGCGGCGCCGAGAGAGACGCTGGACACGGGCAGTGCAGCGCCAGGTGCCTGCAGCTCATTTTCTTTCTGCTTACCACCAAATTGCGCTCGGATGCTTACGAGGACAAGGTCTGATCGCGGTCCCTGGCTGGAATGGGGGGGCCCGGCGGCTGGGGATGACCGTGCGGCTGGGCGCCGCATGTGATCGTGGGTGCATGGGCGTGGAGTCCCACGTCGTCGTGCGGACCGTCGCGGAGGGGATCCCGGTCTTCAACATGCTGGAAATAGCAGCAACCGGCGTCACATAGTCGTACTTGTATGCGATGCGTCTCTTGCCGAAATCGACGGAGCAGCCGAGTCTCGTCGACGCCGTGAGTTTACCGGCAGCTCAGGCATTGCAGCGACGGTAGACCGACATCCGAGCGCACCGTCGGCGTCGACCAGCACGGCGGTGGCCTCGACGGGCGCCGTGTAAGACGGGTGTCCTCGTATTGTCGCCGAGAGCAATCTCCACCGAGATACCGAGATGCCAACGCTCGGTCAGGCGGCTACTAGTAGTCGCATGTGGCACGGAAGTCGCTGGCCGAGTTGAGCCCTGGCCCATGCAGCCCGGCCGGATGGAGAGCGATCCATACTTGACGATTGACGTGTCTCAGCTGCTCTCTAGTCTAAACCCACGGCGATGGATTTGCACCGAACAAGAAGCAAGCATGTACCGGTGCCCGTGCGATAGGCAGTGCCTGGTACACTGCCTGCAGGTCATTCGAGAGGCATTTTCCGTCGCCTTGTCCCCCCCTTTACGAGTACGACGCATGGCCGGAGAGACATCTTGCGGGTGCTTCGACACGTTGCCTGCGGACGCCACAGCAGGGAGAGACATTTTGCCAGTCACACATGGCCGGAAGGTCCGGGGTGAAGGTCAGCGTCACTCGGGCAGCCGAGGTCCCGAGCAGCTGAGGTGGCTTTGAGCCGGGAGGGATCACCCTGGTTTGCCTCGAGGCGCTCCATTCATGTGCGTTGATGGGCATTTGTGTACATTCATGCAGGCGGCCAAGCAGTGATGAACGGGTGAGGACGTGCATGGCTGTGCCGTCCAGTTGATGTTACTATTTCGGGGCATGGATGATCCTGGACGAGGGTCCGGCCGTTGCCTCTTCCCCCGCCCGACGGCGTGGATGTTGTCGCTCGTATGACTCCGGGATATGCCGTATCAGGTTTGTACTGGTAGGGTCCTCGTAAGACACGTTGAAATAGTCCAGACCAACTCCCGGCGGTGTCCCGGCGGTGGCCCGGCGGTGGCCTGCGGCGAACTCTCGGACCCTAAGAAGAGCCCCGGGCAACTGGGAACATGACTTCAAGCAACTCCCAGATCAGAGCCGCCCGGCTCAAGCGGTGGTTGCCGGCTCAAGCGGTGGCTGCCGGCTCAAGCGGTGGTTGCTGGCCGGGTCTGTGTGGCGAGCTAACCTCGGCACGGCTTGGGTGGAAAAAGAAAGGAAGAAGAAGAAATCTCCGGCCTACAGGTGAGGCGCACGATGCAATCTTGTGGTGTCCCTGCGGCGTCCTGCGGCGTCGGGCGGCGCATGTACGAGTACGGCGGACGAGGCCGGGAGCTGGGCGGCGGGGGCCTGCACGAGATGGGCAGCCGGGTACTCGTACATGCCCGCGCTGGGCGCAGACGGACTACTCACGCCGCAACCATAAACGACGGCTTGGTGGTGGTCGGGCCATTGCGAACGGGCCGGACGCCTCCTTTGGCTCTGCGTTGGTGTTTATGTCCCCCGCAGCTCCGCGCAGGCGACGGCCCCTGCAGCCTGCAGTCTGCAGCCGGCCGCACCCAAGACGGCCGCAGAGTGGCGGCAAACTGCCGGCCAGGCACCGGCCAGGCACCGCCGCGTGCGGTGCAAAGGCACAGGCGCGCGGCATCCAACTCGCACTCGTACGCAGCCGCAATCTGACAGCACCGCGACGGCGGAGGCTTCCGGGACCCCGTGCGCTGGCAGGTCGATGGCGCCCAGGCGCTGGCAGCAGGGGCCGCCAGCACCTGCCGCGCCCAATCGGAGGCCGGCGGCACGTGGTCCGTCCGCGGCGCTTCCCCGCCCACCTGCGGTCTGACACCTCTCATCTCCACATGCCGCCTCGCCCCCGGGCCTCAGCGCCGCCCGCCATGCCCACGCCCTCGCCCTTCACATCTCCGTCCACGGCGGCTGCTGTGCAGGTCCCCGGCAGATGCACGCCGCCGCAGCGGCGAGGCGGGCGGTTGACCGGCCAAGCCTGGCCCAGGCGGCGATCGACGGGCTCGCCGTCGGGCACGCTGACTCGTTGCCGCGATGCGACGCCGACGCCCCGACGGCCCTGGGCCCTGCGACCGGTGGTCCATGGCACGGATGCCATTTCCAGCAATCTTGGCCAATCTTGGCCACTCTTGGCCTCTCTTGGCCTCTCTTGGCCGGACGAGGCCCGGCTGCGCCCTGCCCGGGGGCGAAACGGCTCGCTCCGTCAGGGGCGCTGCTGGAGACGCATGGCCGAGTGCTCACCCAACGCGGCCTATATAAGATATGCCCGGGCACGACCATGACGCCCACCCCTTCTCCCTCATCAACAGCTTCACCTCCAAAGCACAACAGCAGTCACACTTGCCCCTCGCTCGGCAGCAGTCTTTCACTCGCTTTTACAGCACCACATTCGTTCCATCTCTTTTTACCTGACCTGTTGTCCTACGCAAGACCCTACCTCCAACATGCGTTTCTCCCTTGCCTTTGCCAGTCTGCTGGCCACGGCCACGGCCATCGTCGACGCCGCTGTCGACGCCGACGTTGACGCCGACGTTCTTGGCCTCGTCTACGTCGACGCTGATGTCGACGCCAACATCGACGTCAGGGACATCAAGGTCGACGCCGACGTTGACGCCGACGTTGACGCCGACGTTCTTGGCCTCGTCTACGTCGACGCTGATGTCGACGCCGACGTCGACGTCAGGGACATCAAGGTCGACGTCGACGTCGACATCGACCTACATGTCAAGGCCGCCATCGACGCCGCTCACGGCTTCAAGTGCCCCCGGGACATGGACTACTGCCCATGGACCAAGGCCTGCTCCTGTGCACCGGGCCTGAAGCTCGACGTCGACTCCAAGAAGTGCGTCGGCAAGGAGATCAAGGGCGCCTGGCCCGAGCCCGCCATTGACGTCTTCGCCTCCGTCGACGTCAAGCTCGGAACCTTCTGCGCCGTCTCCCCCACCAGGATCGTCAAGTACGACGCCGGACACAAGTACTGCCAGGCCGGTCTCGACGCCATTGTCTTCGTTGCTGTCGCCGACATCGAGGTTGAGCTCGCCGCCTGGGTTGACGTCGACATCGATGTCCACGCCCACATCAGCGCTGACCTCAAGGCCGTCATCGCCGGTTTGACCGGTCTCTACGTCGAGACCGCCGCCAAGGCCGTTGCCCTCTTCAACACTGATGTCCTCGGCCTCGCCACCGTCGAGGCTGACGTCGATGCCCTCATCTCCCTGAAGCTCGGCAAGGTCCTCCACGGCGCCCTCTGCACCCTCGGCCTGGGCAAGTGCAACTTCGACTGCGTCTCCTACTGCACCAAGGGCTGCAAGAACCACATCGACCTCGGCGTTGACGTTGTCGCTGAGATCGGCGTCGGTATTGATGCCGTTGTCGGCCTCTGCATCCTGCCCAACGTCCTCCTCATCGTCGGCAAGGCCAAGGTCATCGTCACCGTTGCTGTCGACGGCCTGCTGTGCCTGATCGGCGGTCTCATCAAGGCCCTCCTCAGCACCTTCGACTGCCACTGCCACTAAAGCCGGGAACGTGTTAGCAGTGATTTACCCGCCGTGACGCAGGTATCGCGTCGCGCGGCGGCTTAGTAATGTCTTGTCTAATTATTCTGGGACGAGAAGGTGTTAACAGGCCGCAAAATGGCAGTCACAAGGATGGAAACCATCCAGTATTGCTTCCAGGGATGGAGTCGGGACTCATGCCAGTCATGCCGCCTATGATGTACATAGTTGCTCCTTCTTGCGGGATGCTCAAGAGCCCCCAGTTTCTAATCAAAGAGGTCCCCAGACAAGCCTTTCGGTGCCTTGACCGTGCTCCGAGTGACGAGCAATCGCGTGCGGCCCCCTTTCTGCTCCTGCTGGTCGTCGGATGTCGAGGTAATGCCGGGGAAGTGCGACGCCGGACAAGACCGGGTTGTTGGCCGATGTTGCCTGCCCCCTTGATGCGGTGCGAGGAGGCGACGGCCTATGGCATGAGGCTGCAGCCGTGGGTCGGGTCAACCGACCGGGTTGGCTGCGCACCCTGTGCCCTACACGAAACGGCTGACCCTCGCAATATATTAATGCGCAATCACCTACTCCGCATGATAAAGTGCGAGCCCGCGTGCTCGTAATGAGTGCTTCGTGATGACCTGTTGGGTATACGACCGAGCCCACGCCATTCTCCACCTCCATCCTTCCCTCGGCTGCCCCATTGCCGGCTAAGCACAGACCGGGACAGCCATCTGCTTCCCAAACCTGTCCACCATGAAGTGGCTGAATGCCTCCTCGTCGTTGTCGTCCTCGAGGAATGTCCTGTCCTCGTCCTCCGGGGGCAGTTTCGCGTACAGGCCCTCTCCGGCCTTGGGCCACGTCGGCGGCAGGGAGTCCTCCTCTTCGTCCCCCTCCTCCCTGTCCTCTGCCGGTGCTTCATCCTCGGTCCGCATCACCGTGATCCGCTTCAGGACTTTCCTGCTGCCCTTGACTTTGCGTGAGGCGCTGGGGTGTACGAGGGTGTGGCCGTGCCGCGGCCTGCCGGTTACGCCGGGGCGTTGCCTTGTTGCGCTGCGCTTTGGACCCGAGGCGCTGGGCAGGTTGGCCCTCCAATCTGGGTCGTCGTACATGGGTAGATCGGGGTGCTTCCTCGACACGGAGACTAATATGTCGACCAGAAGCTGGGGTTTCAGCTGGTCACATAGTGATAAGATGTTGAGCAGGTCTGTCCTCTTTTTGCTGTAAAAGTACTCGGCGCGCTGGACACTTCCGTAAGTTCTGCTGCTGCTCAAATGTATGTCCTGGGTCCGAGAAGGCGCCACTCACTTCTGAGCTGGATGCCTGCCGTGCAAGGAACCCAACCAGCTCCGGCTTGGCCGGAACGACGCCGGGAGGCAGGTTAGATATCCGCTTCCTCCGGATCCTATCCACGAGATGCCCACGGTCTTGGCTTTCGGCGCCGTCCGAGTGCTGTTGTCCCTTGCCGCCATTTTCGCACCTCCGGCACAGGTATTTGGCGTTCTTTGCTGCTCCGTCCGTGACTGCTGGCGACAGACAGAGCTGATGCCACGACCCGGAGCAGCTACGGCAAGTCACGAATTCGTTCTGCGGCGTCGGCGTACCCTGGCCGCACTCGATGCATTTCAGAGGACCGCTAACCTCGGAAAGTCTCTTCAGTTGCGGCGCCGGTGTAGGCGTCGTTGATGCCGGCGCGACGGCAGCGCGGAACGGAATTGTGCTTTGGGTGAAATCCGTGTCGGCGGCGTCCGAGTCGCGTTTTCTCTTCAGACGAGGAGGATGAGAGCGGATGACGCCAGACACGTCGGACAGAGAGTGCTGAAGGCCAGGTCGGCGCGGCGAGGCAATGGCTAGTGTAGAGCTGGTGTGGAGAGCGGATTGCGCCTCGACGCTTGTGCCGGGGCCGACATGGGCTGGAGCGACACTCGACAGTGTCTTGGTGCCTCTCTTGATTCGATTCAGTATCAAGGAGCTGGCCGTGGAGAACTGGGGGGCGTAAGATGGCTGCGCCTTCGAGGCCTTGTAAAGCCCATTTGGTTCAACGGCCGGCCCATCGGTCGCGTCAACGTCCATGCGGGGCGACACCGAGAGATGCTCCGTAATGGGAACATATTGCTCCGGTTCCATGGTGGATTTCGCCGTCGGCGTCGCTGCCATGTCGTGACTGACCTGTGCCGGGTTGATCGTCAGGGAGGATGCATGAGCGCAGACGTCTGCGTCCGCCACAGCGACCCAGCCGATGGTCCAGTGGTGAAAGCAGGTGACCGAGGTGAAGCGGCGGGTGGCGGTTAGCTTCTGCCGTGCTGGCGTGGTTTCTGACGTCCCCGTAACTCTTACAATTGACGAAACGGCAATTCAGTCGAAATGAAGGCTGACGGATGGATGGATGGGCCGATGATGGCCCGTCAAACCACGACATCACGTGACACGGGGCAACTACAAACTCGCACCCCTCTGCGCAACTTCTCAGGCAACTTCTCACGCAACTTCTCACGCAACTTCTCCCCGGGCATAGAGGGATTGGTGTATTTGTCTCGGCCAACGTCGTGCCGGAAGGTCTAACTGACAACGCCTTGCTTCTTCAGGCCCGCAATGTCGGATTCGCTGAGACCCAGGTGCTCGCTCAGCACCTCGTCGGTGTGCTGCCCCAGCATGGGAGGGACGGAGCGGATGGTGGGCTGGCTCTCCGAGAACTTGACGGGCGTGTTGACCATGCGGATGGGGCCGCAGGCTTCGTGCTCCATCTCGACGACCATGTTGCGCGCCTTTGTGTGCTCGTGGTTGAGGGTATCCTGGACGTCGTTGACGGCGGCGTAGGGCATGCCGCTGCCCTCGAACGTCTCGAGCCACTCTCGAGTCGTCCTTTGCTGCGAGACGGCCTCAATCTCGGCCTCGAGCTCCACGCGGTTGGCGACCCTGTCGGCGTTCGTCTTGAACTTGGCGTCGTCTTTCCACCGCGGTCGGCCGAGCCCGTCGCACAAAACGCCAAACAGGCGATCGTTGCCGCCGCCAAACAGGATGTCTCCGTCCTTGGTCTTGAAGGACCGATAGGGGACAATGGAAGCTGAAATCCCGTGAGCAAGCGGTCGGTGGTGGGCATCGGCTGGATGCGACGGGCACTTACGGTGGGCTGTGCCCCATCGACCGGTGTCTCGCTCGCCGCTGATCAGACAGCTGCTGGCAATGTTTGCCAAGGTGGCCGTTTGACAGTCGCTCAGCGCGACGTCAATGTGCTGACCCTTGCCGGTCCTGGCCCTCCGCAGCAGCGCCGCCATGATGCTGTTGCTGGTGTAGAGGCCGGTGGTGAGATCGGTGACGGCGACGCCAACCTTGACGGGCGGGCCGTCCCGGGAGCCAGTGATGTGCATGAGGCCAAACTCGGCCTCGACCATGACGTCGTAGCCGGCGCGGTGGGAGTAGGGCCCCGTTTGGCCATATCCGGTGATGGAGGCGTAGACGAGGCTCGGGTTGATGCTGCGGAGGGCCTCGTAGTCCATGGAGTACTTCTTCAGGGTCCCGGGGAGATAGTTCTCGACGAGGATGTCGCACTTGGCGACGAGCCTGTGGAGGATGTCGACGCCTTGCTGGTGCTGAAAGGAGAGGGCGAGAGACTTTTTGTTGCGATTCGCCTGCGACGACGGTGAGATGGGCCGCTCACAACCGCAGACCAAGCGGACGTAGACGGGCTGCATACCCCGAGGAAGTACGCGGCCTCGCCAGGGCCGGCGACGCCAGAGCGCGGCTTGTACTCGGCGTAGGGCGGGCCCCATGCCCTCGTGTCATCGCCGCGAACGGGATGCTCGATCTTGATGACCTCGGCCCTGCAGTGAACCGGTCAGACGGTCGGCCGCACCCGGAACGCCGGCGGCCGCGCAGATTCACTCACCCCAGGTCGCCAAGAATCTGGGTACAATATGGCTGGCGCGACACGTCAGCGGACGGCGACACGGCGCTGGCGAGGCGGTGCGGCGGCGGCGACTTACACCGGCCAGCACGCGGGTCATGTCCAGCACCCGATAGCCGTCGAGAGGCAGGGCGCCACTGGCGCTCGCGGGGGCGGAATAGCGACGGAGGCCCTCTGCTGCGGCGTGGGACCAGCGGGTTGCGGGCCCGGGGCGCATGCGTCTCGCAATGGCAGACATGGCTAGCGGTGCTCGCACGCAAGCAGGCCGACCAGACGCGGTAGTGGTTGAGGAGGATTGCTATTTGCAGAGGCGCGAGGTGAGAAGGGAGGGTGGGGGCACGGGCGGTGGGGG